>LR812522.1:22019410-22219410 GCA_903798195.1 Danio kyathit | reverse complement strand
GTTCTAATGTCCTAAGTATTCAGACCCTTTGCTCAGTATTTAATACAAGCACTTTTGATTTTTAGGATAGATGCAACAAGTTTTTCACACCTGGATTTGGGGATCCTCTGCCATTCCTCCTTGCATATCCTCTCCAGTTCTGTCAGGTTGGATGGTAAACGTTCATGGACAGCCATTTTTAGGTCTCTCCAGAGATGCTCAATTGGGTTTAAGTCAGGGCTCTGGCTGGGCCATTCAAGAACAGTCACAGAGTTGTTTTGAAGCCACTCCTTCGTTATGTTAGCTGTGGGCTTGGGGTCATTGAATACTTTCCATGCCCACTATGTATTTTACAACATTACTATTTATATTAAAGTGCTTTTGATCGAATAATGTTTGACTTTTAATTCAATAAAATACAATTTAAAAAATTGGATAAAGACAAAATGTCCCATTCTGCCGGACATGATTTTTTTTATTTTATATTATTTTAATATGCATTTTCTGTACATCATTGTATAAAAATGTATGATTAGTTTGCCTCGGAATTAAAAAAATATATATTACTGGACACATAGGCCAATAGGTTTTGTATATATTAAACAAATAATACTTTGATTAGTATTGTAAGTTGATCCACCTACAGTATCTGCAAGCCTAAATATTAAAATTTCAGTTGCTTTTTCCTATTTTCATTTAGCATTGTCTTGTATTCTCGATCATAACAGATCTACAAGAACTTTTTGAGTGACAACCAACCAGTCTGATCAGTAACATGTGTCCACCACATCAGATCAAGATGATTTTAGTTATTTGCACAGCTGTGTTTGTGTATGTCTTATATCTTCAGGTTAATTCCTTATGCTCTGTTGTTCATCCTCTGTAATACTCAGCAGCTGCCCATTCATCTCAAGAGATTTTGCACCGTTTGCTGTGTGTTTACAGTGTATGCCAGTGCTGCCCACAAAGACTATTAAATAAAAGCTTGAGAACTAAAACAGAAATCCACAACATTATATTATATGACAGCATATGGCGCACATATGAGAAAACAATCACATGCAGTTAAGTTTCTGAGCAGCTTGTAATTTAGTAAGTTCATAGTGATGTTTATATTTAGGTTCCCCGTACATTGGAATCATGTGTGCTGTTTATATTAATTTATGTTTTTTTTAGTATTATTTAGAATACATCCGGCGCAATAAGCTGCTAGACTTATATGGCGTGATTTGTTGCTATTTTCAGACCAGCGCAACAGTAATTTTCACATTTTGCACCGCGTTGTTTAGATAGCAAATCATTTGTGCCACTTTATGAACTCATGGGTGTGCTGGTCTAAAAAGGAGGTGTGTTAAGGCGCATTCTTGGCGTGTTGTTATTTGGGGGAACTAAAATAGTTATGCTCCTATGCAGGTCCAAACGCTTACACATTGCTTAGTACACACAGGTTGTACAGCAATACACAAATATCTTTACATATGAAAAAAGGATTAAAATGTTACAAACATTATTATTTTCTACATAAATATACAGGACAATTTGCTTTCGTATAATGTTATTATTATTAGTAGTATTATTTATTACATGCATATTTATATTTGTTTTAATAAAAACAAGTTTAGATTTGTCCACCTGTCAGGTTTTGGAGGCGTATGCATCACCAAATGGGACATAAGAGTAGGACATGTGTTTGGATATAACTCAGGTTTTTGACCACACTTCGTTATTATTGTTCATTTATTTGTTTGCTAAAAATTAGAATTACATTTAAAACAGAATTTAGAAATAGTTTTGAAACAAATCTTTGTGCTTAACAAACAAAATTAAATATATAGGCTGATGGGTGTCTTCAGTGGAGAGCGTGCACAGTTTCCTTATCCACAAAATTAAAGGAGTAAAGGTAAAGTAAAGAGGCCGAATGGAGGAGACTTGTTTTTTTATCCTCGTGCTGCAGATGATCTGTTTAACTGTTTTCTCGCTAGTGAAGCATTCAGGTTTTTCACTTACAAAGTCTGTCATGTAAATAGCAAATGCGCCATGGCACAACGCAACTGACTCTTAAAGGGAATGCATGAGACTCTGATTGGTTTAGTGCACGTTATACTCAAAGCACACCCATAACTTGTTAAGAGATTAAGCACAACCCTGTTAGACCATGCGTTTTTTTCCATCTTTAAAATAGCAAAGGTGGATTCCTGAGTAGTTTTACATTTTATTCTGGCTTTTCCATGATGGATAATGGTGTTCGATAGTGGCTTTTTTATTTTGAAGCTTCTGAAAGCCATCATAAAACTAACCCATACGCTATTAACGCATGTCTTAACGGTGTTAACGCATGTCTTATAAAGCAGATCGATGGGTTTTTGTAATAGAAATATCTCACATTTTTAAATGATAAAATCTGATCTCCAAATGTTATGCGCAACTGATGTATACGGCACATTAAGACACATGAACGCAGCATTGAAAGCGTAATACACTGTATAATGTTTTACAGTAACACCAAGCCAACTAGTTTTCTTGTTCATGGTCATCTTTGTGGTAAAGAAACTGTGTGGTAAGTGATTTCTGTGAGATGCATCTATTCTCTGAGCTTCCGCTACACTGTAAAAAAGATTCTTGTTGCCTTAAATACTTATAGTTCCATCAAATGAATTTTTCTAGTCATCTCAACTTACATCAATCAAACTAAATTTACTAAAATTATTACGATAAACTTTGCAGCATAATAAATTTAGCTGAAAACTTCTTAACTTATTAAAATAAGTTAAAGCAACATAAATATTTGTTGTCTTGACTTTTTCCTCATTACATTTATTACAGTTAACCAATGTATCTTACATAATGCATCATACAGTGTCATATACGTCAGTTATGCATAATGTAAACATTTGGCCGTTGCCCGAGGTCAGTGATTGGACTTTATAGTTTTTCAATACTTTTGCTACAAAACACATCGATCCACCTCACAAGACGTTTTTTTTTTACCTCAGGAAAATGTTCTTTTTTTCACAGATGTTTGTTTGGGTCTAAGACTGAGCTCTAATCACTTTGTTTCCATAAATAACATGCGCAGACATTTTGAAAATGTGCATGAAAGAACATACTGCGCACAACTGAGTAGGATAAACCTTTTTCCGATAAGAAAAAATGCACATAAACTATGATGGAAACAAATTTACAGAATAGTCATTCAAGTCAAGTCAGATAAATCGTACTTACAAGTTTGTAAACACATGAATGCCATAGAAAAGTTGTTATTATGAGTGGAAAAATCTAAATTTCCTGTAATCTCTGCATTTCCGTGTTGATGAAACGTGTCAGTGAGAAACATAGTGGAATCTAGTGCTGCACATTATATATTTTCAGCATCAATATCACAATGTGATAATTCACAATAGTTACATCGCAAGTATATGCAATGTTAAGTCTGGATTATAATTTATCATTTTACAAGTGTTTCTTATGTGAGGGTTTTAAAAGCATGCATACGATGCAGGCATATGATACAATAAGGATTAATTTTATGGAGTTGTTTATAAAACGAAGACTATGCGGTTTTATTATACATTTAATTGTTCAATTACTGTATACCTGAATACATTTAGACTCTTTAGAAAACAATAAAATGTTGTTTATTTAATTAGCATATTTTTCTTTATTGAATTTATCTGTGCTTGCAGATGGTTTATTATATTTAAAAAATCACTAAGAATCACTAGTCTATCAAAGAATTACATGCCATTATATCTCATCATCTTATCAAGATCAACAGGCAGAATTCATGAATGTAAAGTTAACTCTTGTGGGTTGTCAGTGACTATCTTCTGTATTTTCTTAATTCATCAAAAATAGGTACAATACAATCTTGCAACGATGAACGTGACTTTAACGCACCTGTTATTACTCATTCATTCATTTTCTTTTCGGCATAGTTCCTTTATTAATCCGGGGTCCCCACAGCGGAATGAACCGCCAACTTATTTAGCACGTTTTTACGCAGCGGATGCCCTTCCAGCCGCAACCCATCTCCCATACACACTCATACACTACGGACATTTTAGCCTACCCAAATCATGTCTTTGGACTGTGGGGGAAACCGCGGAGCACCCGGAGGAAACACTCGTGAACGCAGGGAGAACATGCAAACTCCACACAGAAACGCCAACTGAACCAGCCGAGGTTCGAACCAGCGACTTTCTTGCTGTGAGGCGACAGCACTACCTACTGCGCCACTGCGTCACCACCTGTTATTACTATTATATATATATATATATATATATATATATATATATATATATATATATATATATATATATATATATATATATATATATATATATATATATATTAACTGTATGTGTGTATTATTAACTTGTCAAGTCAACTTCCAGCATAAATGTAGATCTTTTGAGGAAGCACACTGAAAACTTCATCCACCCTCAGACTTGTTTCAGAATTAGGCTGATATTGTGCAGGTGATGAGTGCATCATGTTCTTCCAGACATTATACTTCGAATTGAGGTTAATCAGATTAGATTAGAAAATTTTTTGATACCCCAAAGAAAAATCTTCAAAGAACTTTTTTTTCATAGTGTGAAGAACAATTTCATAATCTAATAAATCTTTTTCCTCTGTTGTTTCCAACTTTTATGGAATAATAACTTGACGTTATGGAATAATAACTTAAACGTAGAGGTTAAACGTTCTTCATGGAATCGTTGATGACTATAAAGAGGTTTAGGAAGGGATGTTACAGTGCTTTAAAGTAATTTACAGCATAACGAAATGTAAACAAATATGCAGGGTATCTGAACTTCCATATCTTAACATTATATATTTTTAAGTTTATTTATCTAATCACATACACAAGTTTAAAAAATCACCATATTTATTGAAATGTAGCAGTGAAACTGAACACACTATGTATAATTTTTTTCTTGGACGTTGTTAATTTTTTCATGTAATATAATTACAGTGAGCATCCTGAATTGATCAGGTCACCATAGTCCAACAAAGACTTTATGACCAGGTCATAATTTCAGGAAGACATGCTTAACTGAAGACTTGAGATGTCTTTTAATAAGTTAATTAACAATAGCATGCAGTACAGCCCGTTTGCATTCCTGGTAACAATCACATTACTGTCCACTAAGCCGGAGGAAGGCACTTGCATTAATTTGCTTTTAAACAGAGCCAGCGCAGTGCTGCTCGCTTGTTTTTGTTGGAGCGTCACACTGACTCTCCTCCTCCATTCCCTCCACCCTTCTCTAGTACAGTCTGATTTCCAGGAATATTGGCTTGAGAAGAGTCTTCCTGTCGTAATGTGGAAGCATAAAGTCTGTTCCAGCTGGACTCAGGTCCTGGATGCGCAGCCTCTTTTAGGAATGCTTTTTATTGGTGCAGGTGGGAAATGATTGGGCTTTTGGGCTTTTTTGTTGTTGTTTTTTTTTTTTAAATGTTGTTACAAGTACAGAAAATAAACGTTACTGAATAAACATAATGATTTTTACATAAGGAACAGATTATTTTGCATTATATGCATATGTGCAAACTCAAACATATTCAGCATTATCCTATGGAGTTTTTAAGTGAATGGGAGTAAAGGCCCTTTCACACCAAGCACAACAACTATAAAAATAAACATAACGATAAATACATTTGCGTCCATGCTGACGAACTGTAAAAATCTGTTTATTTTTAGTCTATGGTTTTGATTCCCGTTATAACTAGCAGATGTCCTTAGTGAACTACTAGCGCGTCTAACCAGTGAATCCAACTTGTGTAATCTTTATATTAAAAATATGTTATATTAATCTAATTAAACAAATTTAGCAATTATAATCAGCGTAGAGTAATAAAAACTTTTATTACAAATTATTTTCCACATCAAATGAGGCAACACAAAGATGCTAAAACTAGCACTGGATACCTGAGGTACTTTTAATTTTGGCTTAACAGCTTCTGTGTATATTAATTAATCTCTCCCATGGTATAATTTATTTCTAGATAGTAATTATCTATAATTTCTGAAGAGGGTTTAACATCAATGCTTTTCCACAATATCGTCTGTAACTTTAAATAGCACAAGCCTTTTATACTTTAATGGATTCTGACTTGCTGTCAGTGTTTTATTCAGTGTTATTAGCTCAGAAAAATTGTTCTAAAAGTGATTTAAAATTGATTGTTTCTCTACATCTTTACATTACTTTATATTCATAAAGATTTTTAGAATGTGTTATCTTCATCTTTATAATTATTGTGCTTGGTGTGAATGACTAAAAAAATCAGTGATGTGATCTAAAACTGATCCAAAGCTAAAAGGCTTTTTTTTTTTAGAATTAACAAATTACTTTTAGCATGACGCTTAAATCACAAAGTGGACCAAATGTACCAATCTTTCAGTTGTCATTATGAATTATTTATAGTGTTAACCTTGTTGGCCAAAGGAAAGGAAGAAAAAAAGATCAATTTAATCTTTTCAATGTTTTTTTTAATCAGTTCCCCCAGTATGAAGAAATTCAATGAGTTTGTTGTCTTAATCAAATGATTGGGAGGTTTTTCCAGATCAGATGTGTAGCATATAAAAATTAGCCAAACAAGAGCGCTTTATCTGACTGTTCCTGTGTCTTAAAGCCAAGGCTTACAGATGGGGTCCGTTAAGTACAATTAGTAGTTCTTAAGATTTATTGTGTCAGTCATATGAAGAATAATAAACCACAAGTGCTTCTTACTGGCTGCATCAGATTTGTACTTTCACTGCGTATATTGCTCTGACCGAACCACAAAATGTGATAATATATACAGTTGAAATCAGAATTATTAAACCCCCTTTAAATGTTTTTCTTTTTTAAATATTTCCTAAATGATGTTTAACAAAGCAAGGAAATTTTCACAGTATGTCTGATAATATTTTTTTTCTGGAGAAAGTCTTATTTGTTTTATTTCGGCTAAAATAAAAGCAGTTTTTAATTTTTTAAAAACCTTTTTAAGGTCAAAATTATTAGCCCCTTTAAGCTATATTGTTTCCACAGAACAAACCATCGTTATACAATGACTTGCCTAATTACCCTAACCTGCCTAGTTAACCTAATTAACCTAGTTAAGCCTTTAAATGTCTCTTTAAAGGTGCAGTAGGTGATCTGCCAGAATGCTAGCATTAGCATAATAGCTTAGAAATTTTACGATCCTCCCCTGCTGTCCAAAGCCACGCCTCCTTAAGTCATGAACGCGTGAGCGCGCACTAATTAGATATAACACTAGATCATGTCATTCACCAGTTAGAAAAGGCTATTTAGACACGCACTTTATCAAGCGTAGTTGTTGACAGGCCAGCGGGTGCAGGAATTATATTTCCCCAAAACTGTGTCACAGGTTGTCACTGTTCAAAAATGAACGAATGTGTGAAAAAAAATCAAACTTCACCTCAGTAAAGCTGATTAGGCGGAAGAGCACATTTACTTACGTTTTGTTATTAAACCAAATAAAAATTAGATCAGAAAAAAAGGAGTGCTAGAAACAGAAATACTCTGTCATATTTTTACATTACACTTATGTTTACGTTACCAAGACAACGAGTGACTTTTAATTTTCAGTTGTGCTCCCTGATCCTCGTACATCGCTTGTTTTCATCTCCTTTTTCACTTGAACAACTAAACGAATGCTTAGGTCTATATAACCGACTATATTATCGAAGCTGTAAAAGGTACTCCGTGAAGTCAATATTTCGCCAGACGTTTCACCTACAATATAATGCATATAAACCCATTCATAAACAAGAACACAATCTACATAAGCTTTGCGTGGCTAAAATATTTTTACAACATACCTGTCTAAAAGTAATACTTCAGCCATTGTGTAACCTGTCTGATCATTGTTTTGAACTGCATAACGTCATTGCCCTCCAGCGTGCTAAAGTAAATCCGATATTGACTCAGGGTTTAGAAAAGTTTTGATTCTGCATTTTTGGCAGAAGCCCTTTCAGAAGCAATCTCTCTTTTCATTGATACAAGGCCACGTTGGTCTTTCAGAAAGAAGTTCAGGTTGATGCAGAGTTTGCCTGATGACGTCTCTCTGTCAGCGGTAGATCCATGCTTCACGTGTGCACGCGAGTGACGTATCTGCTTAAAGAGGCTGCACAGAAATTCAAATTTAAATTTGTTGACAGACAGTTTGCATTACCTGTCGTAATTGAGTTATTTGTCTGTCTGAACATTTTTTAGTTTTATGCCTTATCCAGAATATAAAAATACATATAAATACATTTAGATCATTTACATTTTAATCATCACTATTGGAATGTGATGAGACTTTTAACCAGCACAACAAAAAAATGTTTCTGAAGACAATCACCTACTGCACCTTTAAGCTGTATAGAAGTGTCTTGAAAAATATCTAGTAAAATTATATTTACTGTCATCATGGCAAAGATAAAATAAATCAGTTATTAGAAATGTGTTATTAAAACTATTATGTTTAGAAATGTGTTGAATTTTTTTTCTCTCTGTTAAACAGAAATTGGGACTAACTAACTAACTAACTAAGCTTACTAGAATATAAATGTATATAACAATAAAAAAATATTATTATTATCATTGTATAATAATAAATGTATTATTGTATATTGAAAAAATATCATTAGAAAATTTTGTTTTTAAAATGCAGGAAATCATTATAACATTATATATATATATATATATATATATATATATATATATATATATATATATATATATATATATATATATATATATATATATATATATATATATATATATGTACATACAATGTGCACACATTCTAAATTGTTTAATACACATAATAAATAATAGTATTAAAATATTAGTATTATAGTATTAAAATAGTATTATTTTGAGTTTAAATAAATAAAAATAAACGTTTCTATCTGCAATTTGTGTGTAAAATTGTGTTTTAATGAAAAAATATCCATTAACGGTAAAATATATTTATTTATTAAACACTACTTATTCAATAAATACAAATTTGATGTTTTTAAATTTAACTTTTAACTTTTAATTTAAATTTTTTGTATGCATTCATTCTGAAAAGCACACATTTTCTTTTGCAAGCGTAATATATTTGCCATTTTTAAGCGAATCTTTTATTAAATTCTTTTCTGTTGAGTACACACACATAAACTGCATATTTCTGACCGGAAATTTCCCTTGGAAAGAGGTGTAATCTTATCTTTGGGTCTGAACTAAGTTTTCACTTTAGACACATTATCCAAGTGGAATTTCATTTTGGGCAGCAGAACTGTGGTCATAAGTGCAGGAATGAGGACATTTGAAGCTTGATAAAAGCTGGAATGCACTGAAATCACATGCGAATGTATAGAAGGAGCCAATTTGCAAACCACCAAAGTCAGGCCGTTTTCATTTCAAAATTAGCCAACATTTAGCCTATACTATGCTTATTATAGTGAGTAATTTGAGTCTGGTTAAAGGATTTAGCACCTGAATGTCCTCAGAGTACCTCGCTGACTGTCTTTAATAGGAAACATGTCACATTATGATTGTATCCTGCAGTTTTTTGTTAAGTTCTGTGGTTTATGCCGTATATTTTTCTGATTTATAAGCTTTTCCTCTGACGTTGTGCTTGTTGAAAAGCAGGGTTTATAGTGAGATTTCGTGGAATTTTCCAGAGATACAGCACAGCTTACTGTTCTCTAGAGGCTGTATGTGGGCGATTTACTATCTCCCTGGCCAAAATTAACCAATGTGCTTTTCCTAGATAGAAATATTTTATTTGTTACTGTCATTATTTATAGTTTCTACTTTTATTATTGCCATTATTTACTTTCCCTTTAATTGTTCCACAAAAGAAGATATTTTGAAGAAAGTTGGAAACATGTAACCTTTGACTTCCATAGTATTTGGTTTTCCAACTATGGCAGTCAGTGGTTGCAGGTTTTATGCTTTCTTCAAAATATCTTCTTTTGCATTGAGGATGAGTAATTAGAGTAAATTCTCTTTAACTGAACACGTTTACACACATACAGCTATGGAACAAATACGACTACTTGATAATGCTCTGGATTTACTGGATTTATTATAGAGTAAAATGTTAGTTTTCATTTGTTGTGATTGCAAATCTGTGTTATTCCACCAAATATTGATCTCTTAACATAAAATAAGTAAAAATGTAATTCTTAAAACAATTCATTTATGTTTTCAGACATTTATATTCATTTTAGACAGCACAATGTCAATGTTTATTTGGTGCAAAAGAAAACAAACAACAATATTTCAACATTAAATATTTTATTTAGAATTTTAAAGAGACATTATCAGACATTTTATGCATAAAATAAAAATAAATTACTCAAATCTCATAAATCCTGTTATTTCATAGAAACTAAATAAAAATAAATATGACTACTTGACAATGCTCTGAATTTACTGGATTTATTATGGAAAGCGTTAAGTAAAAGTTATTAAAAATCTGGGTTATTCCACCAAATATTGATTTCTTAAGATAAAACAAATAAAAATATAATTAATAAAATATTTAAATTTTTGTGCTTGCAGACATTTATATTTATTTTTAGACAACACAGTACCAATGTTTATTTGGTGCAAAAGAAAAAACAACAGCAACATAAAAAATTACAATATTTGTATTTATAATTTAATTATTTATCAGACATTTATAAAATAAAAATAAATACATATCTCAAATTTCATGAATTCTGTTGTTCCATAGAAACTAAAGAGAAACAAATACAACTACTTGACAATGCTCTGAATTTACTGGATTTATTATGGAAGACTTAAAAGTGACTAAAAATCTGGGTTATTCCACCAAATATTGATTTCTTAAGATAAAATACATAAATATGTAACTCATAAAATAATTAAATTGTTGCATTTACTGACATTTATATTCATTTTAGGCAACACAATATATGTTTATTTAGTGCAAAAGAAAAACAACAACATCTAAATTACAATATTTTTGTTAAGAACTTAATTATTAATCAGACATTTATAGAATAAAATAAAATCACATTACTTAAATTTTATAATTTCTGTTATTCAAAGGAGCTAAATAGAAACAAATATGACAACTTGACAATGCTCTGAATTTACTGGATTATTTATGGAAGACTTTGAGTAAAAATGATTCAAATCTGGATTATTCCACCAAAGATTAATTCCTTAAGATAAAATAAATAAAAATAAAAAGTATAATTTATAAAATAATTAATTTGTTGTGTTTGCAGACATTTATATTCATTTTTAGACAACACAGTATCAATGTTTATTTGGTGCAAAAGAAAACAAACAACATCTAAATGACAATATAATTATTTATAATTTATTTATTTATCAGACATTTATAGAATACAATAAAAATGAATTTCTCAAATCTCATAAATCTTGTTAATCCATAGAACCACAATTTTCTATGCTTATGTTTGTAAAAAAACAACAACAACAAAAACATATTCCTGATCCTTCAAATGTAAAGTATCCTCACACAAGGATGTTTAATTCATTTTGTAAGCACTTGCAGCTGTTAAGCATGCACTCACAGACACTTTGTAAAACGAAAGCTTGATAGACAGGTTATATGTGTACATCAGAGCTACACATGTTTTTCAGACTAATGTACTGTAACGTCCTCTCAGATCAGGGCTTTTCAATCATTCTTCAAGTGTACGATCTGTTCCCTCCAGCAGTCTGGAGTGCCTACATGCGCACATGGAAATTGAAGCTGGAATGCCTCATCCTATAAAAGAGAAACAATTCTGAGAAAAGTTAAGCATTTCGCAGAAATCCAGGCAATGTTTTTTGCAGAGCAGCTTTCTGTCTCTCTTTTTTTCTTGTGTTCTTTCTTTCTAAAATAATTAATGCATTTTTGTTCATATTTATTTATTTATTTATCATATTAAAAATTATTTTCTTAATTGTTTAGTTTACTGTTGAGGCTTTTTTCCTTTTTGTTTTCATCAACTTTTTCTGTTTTCATTAGCTTTTTGTAGCATGAGTGCCTTAATAATTTTGTACTTTTATTTGTTAATCTGTTAAATTATCTTTTCACTTTTTAAATCATGTTTGTGTGGGGTACAGAGGCTAATAATCAAAATAAAGTTGTCCAAAGTATATTCGTCCACATTCATTTCCACAGGCTTTATGTTTTTTATTTACTGTAAAGAAGTATATTGAGTTTGCTTTAAATAATTACAAAGAAGTTCCAAGTATTTGAAGTAGAAAGAATTTGTATTTTGTTATGTAAACTATTCACAAGTATTTTATATTTACAATGCAACAACAACCTAAACAAATATTTGTACTGTGTATTTGTTATTTTTCTATATTATTTTCTGTCCAGTATAAAGTAAACAAGAGCAAATATATACCTTAAAACAACAGAACAAACCATCATTATACAATAACTTGCCGAATTACCCTAACCTGCCTAGTTAACCTAATTAACCTAGTTAAGCCTTTAAATGTCTCTTTAAGCTGTATAGAAGTGTCTTGAAAAATATCTAGTAAAATATTATTTACTGTCATCATGGGAGAGATAAAATAAATCAGTTATTAGAAATGAGTTATTAAAATTATTATGTTTAGAAATGTGTTGAAAAAATCTTCTCTCTGTTAAACAGAAATTGGAGAAAAAAAATAAAAGGGGGCTAATAATTCAGGGGGGCTAATAATTCTGACTTCAACTGTATATGTTGAGCTCAGCGGCTAATCAGCCGGAATCAGCTGAGGTGAAGTGACGGCGACCAGCGAGACCTAGCTGTCACTCAACTGGCCACGCCCTTAATTATGCAGACTTAATATAACTTAATAAAAAGTGATGTGTTATAAAAAATTCACCCCCTCACAGTTGTCATGAAGGGTAATATTAGCTATATGTACCATAGCCATCTTTTGTACCAGACTATAAACATGATTTTATCAACTGTAAAATTGGCCAATTTACCATTGCAGTCAGTGAACATCTGGAGTTCCTGGAGCCAGCCCCCGAAGGCGAGTCGATGAATTGCAGTTTTAGTTACTTCCGTATTAGCTTTACGAGGGAAAGCGGGAGGTTGCCGATGCTAATTCATGCTATCATTGTGCTAAAGTGCTAAAATATATTAACCTTCTAAATGTTAGCAATGATATATTTATTGATAGAAGCTCATGGAAAGTCAGTAGAAACACACTTCCAACTAGAGCTGAAGGTCTTTGCCCGAACCCGACGGGACCTGGCGGGACCCAACGGGTTCGGGTAGTTTCGGGTTTAATTTCTATCATTTTTGGTGGGGTCGGGTCGGGCCGGGCCGGGCCGGGCCGGGCTTGACTTGTGCAGTAAATGAACAGTCATGTGATACAATTCGATTAGCACGAGAAAGTAATCAAATCGTTTGTTACAACATTAAAATCCATCCCTACAAAGTGAATTTTGACTGCTGTCAGGCCAGCCGCCAGTCCAAAAAGAACGGTCATTCTAGCCACCAAGGTATTTCTGCGGTCACTCATACACTGCATATTACGGTAGAGCGCTAAACAGCAATGTATGTACTGCAATGTGACAGAGAAGATGACGAGGTCACTTGCTACATTGAAGCTGCTGTCATGGAAAATTAAATGGATGTTCTTGGCTGGTAGAAGATGAACAAACAATCCTACCCAAAACTTGCAAAATTAGCCAGATCAGAACTATGCATCTCGGCCTGTAGCAGCAGCAGTGAAAGGGTGTTCGGTGCTGCTGGACGCACCATCCTGAGCGCAGAACTGCGCTAAAGCCATACAGTGGATTCAATAATGTTACTCCACAAAAACACGTAGCCTAATCTTGGTGAGTAAAGGGTTTTTAAATTATAAATAAATATTAATTAAACCATAAAATCATAATGTAGACAGAGTATACAGGTTAATGTTGGCATTATTCTTTTATTATTCAGCTTCACCGTCGCCTTAAGGCCATATTGTGAAGAGAAGTGGCGAAACAAATCCCGCAGAGCCTTCATCTTAATTTAGTTATTGCCAAATACCCGTCATCATTTATAATTTATTTTAATTTAATTTAAGACAGACTTGTTTTTATTGGTGTGTTGGCCAATTTAAAGCCTAAGTCTATACCTAAGCCTATTTAGAGTGCTGAGATGTGACAATGTTACAGAGGACTTATTTTATTTCTTTGTTCCAACTTCCAAGTGGCCTATAGCCTTTGTTTGTTACAAATAAATTATGTTAAAACATATAAATGACTCATTCTTGAAAAAGAGCTGTGTGCATGTGCACATTTGAATAATGTCGGGTTATAAACGGGATCGGGCTTTATAAAGCTGTTAATCAAAATGTACCTTTCGGGCTCGGGCCGAATTCTGTCGGGCTCGGGCACTATCGGGCTTAACATTTAAGGCCCGATTACAGCTCTACTTTTTTTATTGGGTTTGTTCAGAATTTCAAAAATGAGCCTAAAGGATCAATGAGAGGCTGGACTGACCTCCTTCAAATTCAACATTTAATATTTTAAAAGATTAATTAAAAATGTTTTATGCCCAGCCTGTTAAAACATGTCTGCAACATCCTAATTCATTCTAGGATTGTGCTAAAACATGTTATCAGTGTTTTAAGACGTGTGAAACATTTAAACAATGTTAATTCATGCAAGTAGCATGCTATGCTAATAACTTTACTGTCTAGTAATATATTTATTATATTTATTTTAAGAAAAAAACACTGTTAATATCAAAACATATTGAGATAAAACCGCTAAAACATACTAATCACTGTTACAAGCTTCTCTTTTGTCTGCCCTTTTCTCTGTTCACTTTTTTAATCTTGTTGTCTCTGTCTGTCTTCTTTTTCCTTTCCTTTTGTTTCTATACCTCCACCCCTAATAATCAGATAAAGTCCTGCCCCAGACATGTTATGGATCTGTTGGATCTGTACCAGCTCACCCCTCAATCACCCCCCTCCCCGCTTCCTAAATCAGCATAGTATTTGCTGCGTGAAATCCTCTTTGTGGCGTTTATAGCTGGTGGTTTGGGCAACTCAACACACTAATCTTCTTTGTCTCTGAGGTCTGAAAGCTTTTAAAGCTGTGAAGAACTACTGAAGTGTCCAAATCCATTCATTAATGCACTTGGACATTTGACCATTTATAACAATGCCAGCTAGTGTTATTCCAAAATAATCACTGTTATCTCACACGTTTTCTAGTCTGGACCCTTATGTTATTCAGGTCACATTCAGAGAACAGAAGTATGGTCGACATCCGGTATTATACGTTTGCATTCACTCGCATTTTGACATAGTTTTTGACACACACAGGAGTTTTTGACATACACAGGGGTTAAAACCATATTTCAAGTGAAGCTATGGTTTGTGAATTGAACCGTACTGGACAACTAGCTGCCTGTTATGTTATATACAGTGTGAGAGGAGTGCTGTGTTTTCAATAGGGCTGCTCGGTATATTGATTTAATATTAAATATTTTTTAGAAACGATAAGACAATGCTGTTTATATACAATGCCATATACCAAAATATGTATATCTGAGTGCATTTGAAAAATAGAGAATGACACAGAATGAGATGCTGTAAAGTGTATAGTCCAGACTGAAGTCATGCTTTATTAAGAGCTTTAAAATAACTTGTAAGTAGCTAACAAGTATAGTTTTGAAGTTTCCTCATGTGTGTAACTTACATTTCACAGGTAGCTTAAACTGAATATTCTGAATCTATTGATGTAAGAAAGTTGTGAAAATACAACAATTTGCGTTCAGGTGTGGATGAGCCTTCCAGTAAACTTTATGAACTTAGTGAAGTGTGCAGTAAATAGAGCAGGAGACCAAACAAGTATATTTCACTATGAAATGTTTATTGTTGGACAATAAATGTATTATGATAATAGCCCTAACTGTGAAGTGACTTGTAATGGGTTAATCAAAGTTGTGTGGTGAAGTTCTGCTACAAACCAAATTTTCATTTAACAATCAAAATGTGTAATTTTGTGATTTACCTTTGTAGCTGATTGGCTTTGGGTTTAAATGCTTAATTAAGGAAGATGATTAGGGCCAATTATAAAAAAAAAATTGTTAACAAAGTCATTATTGTGAGGTTAAAGTTTTTACATTTCAAGAAAAAATATTATATAACAATAAATGTTGAGAATCTTGTTTCACTGTTACAAGAGAAAGCTTGAAAAAAAATGTTGACAATAAACCTATTCAATTTTTAAAATAAAGCCATTGTGGTTTCAGAAAAAAAACATAAAATGTTGAGAATAAACTTGTTAAACTCTTAGAAAAAGGTTGACTTTATTATCTTTATTAACTCTTAGAAAAAACAATGACTTTATTATTGAAATGTAATGAGTTTATTATTTACATTTCATTTAGAGATAATGGGCTCTACTTTACAGATCTAGGCGCAAAGTCTAAACTTTTGCTATTTTAAGGACAGAAAAATACGGTCTGTGACGCGGCGCATGATCTAACTGGGTTGTGCTTATTCTCTTAATGAGTTATGGGTGTGTTTTGAGAATGAACCAATCAGAGTCTCATTTCCCATTCCCTTTAAGAGTCAGTTGCATCACGCTATGGCACATTTGCTATTTACATGGCGGACTTTGAAAGTGGAAAAACTAAACGCTTCACTAACGAGAAAACAGTTAAACAGACCATCTGCAGTGCGAGGATAAAGAATGAGCCTCCTCCAATCGGCCTCTTTACTTTCTCTTTCTCTCTTTCGTGGATAAGGAAATGGTGTTGTACACTCCACTGAAGACATCCATTAGCCTATATAATTAATTTTGTTTGTTAAGCGCGAAGATTTGTTTCAAAACTATATCTAAATTCAGTTCTAATTTACAGCAATCAAATAAATGAACTATAATAACGAAGTGTGGTCAAAAAACTAAGTTATATCCAAACACACAACCTATTCTCCATATGGTCCAGGTGGACAAATCTAAGCTTGTTTTTAATAAAAAAAATATAAATATGCATATAATAAATACTACTACTACTAATAATAACATTATACAAATGCAAGTTGTCATGAATAAACTGAAAAAAGTTCCCAGAGATGAAGAAGCCATGGAGGCAGTGGTTTTTACATTTTAATCCTTTAATACTTTTTCATTTGTAAAGATATTTGTGTATTGCTGTACATCCTGTGTGTATTAAGCAATGTGTAAGCGAGGCGCACAACTAATGCGCTCTGCGCTGGACTTTATACATGGTTTCAGCTGGTCTATTGCACAGTCTATTTTAATTCCTTAAAATAGCAACGCGTCAACAATGCGCCTTAACACACCTCTTTTCTAGACCGGAACACCCAAGAGTCCACATGGCGCAAATGGATTTGCTATTTAAACAACGTGGTGGAAAACGGGAAAATTAGAGTTGCTCTGGCAAACGCATCTTGCGCCTTATTGCGTCGGGTGTATAATAGAGCCCGATAAGTTTAATCTTGGATTATTATGACTTTCATGTAGAGATGTTTTTATTATATTATTATTATTATTATTGCTTTAAGGCTTTAATCCTCCTAAAAAAAATCCTAAAATATTAATGTGGAAACTGGTACTGCTAAAAAAGTGCAATGTATGTCCACTTGACTTGTTGCACATTCAACGGTATTCATTCAAGTCTTTATCATAAACACAACATTTCAAGTCAATTCAATTGTAAGTCTCAAACACTAACAGTGTTAGCATAGTCTCAGAGAAGCAAAACTAGTGGTGGAAAGAGTACTGAAAAATCAAATCAAAATCAATAAGTAGAGTTAAAGTATCTGTTGTAAATATTACTCAAAGTATGAGTAAAAAGTAGCCCTTTTAAAAGTACTCAAGAATAGTGAGTAGTGAGTATTATGCTGGAAAAGGTTGATGCGTTTACAAGTAATTTGTGCATGTGTGTAAACATAACATTCTGTAGTGCATTTAATTATTGTTTAAGGCCATTTCACTCATCATAAAGTTGACATCTGCCATCTTGTCTAAACAGTCTCTGGGACATTGCGTGTAAAGTTTCTTTTTGGCCATATTTAATGCTTCCAAACAGTTTTCTGCATGTCTTAAGGTAGTTCGGTATAATGCGATTTACTTTCTATGTGCAATTTGATTGGATTGGAATGGCAGGATTGATTTTTCTAATCCTCATAGTCAGGAAAAAATAAAGTAGTGACTGCAAGTTGAAGGAAAGTAGTGGAGTAGAAGTACTGATACAGCACTAAAAATGTACTCAGGAGAAAGTAAAATTTTAAAACTCGTTAGTAAATAACAATTTCTTAGAAAAACTACTCGATTACAGTAATTTGAGTATTTATAATGTGTTACTTTACACCACTGAACAAAACAAATACAAATTCTAGAAAAAATGTTGAACATTTGATCAGATGAGTGTTAAATTTCTCTCAGAAGATACTAAAAGCATGGATGTCCTGCCCTAGAGATAGAGAGGGTTGTTATTCTCCTGGCCTCGTGCGGCTACTATTGCCTCTTGACGACAGAAATCAATGGATGTCCTTGATTTTGTGAAGAATTCGGGAACACTCAAAACAAACTCTCAAAGCGACCTTTGCTCCATTCATCCCGGCTGCTCAAATAAAACACATCTCTATTCTCTTCGCACAAAAACAATGATGTGTCTTTATTGCGTAGGGTCTAAAAACCCAAATCCAAAAAAAAACTGGATGTAAATATTGCCATCTTTGATGGGTTAAACATCTCCTCCAGTATTATTTAAATGACTTTTGCGTGTGTGCTTCTATGGAACGCAGTCAGCGCAGTAAATAGTTTTGGCTTACTGATGCTTCTTATAGATGGACAGATGTATTGCCGCTGGATTACTGTCAATATCATGTTTTATTCAGCAGGATGAGCTTCTCCTCTGAGGGTCATGAGGAGTTATTGGAATAAATAAGCTCATATTGTATAAGAAATGTTGTTTTTTTTGTCCCTTCACCCCTCAACCCAATGTTACTGAGGTCACCATTACGCATGCATGGCTTGTCACCTCAAGCTGAGTGCATTAACACGCGGAAGCATGCATGAATAAAACATGCTTCACCTTCTTACATTCTTTTGCTTTCAGTGCTTATTACTTGTTTTCATCGAAGTGTAAGGAATATAAACAAATATGGTTCAAAACTTAATGTAGTGGACCTACATTATGCATAAAATACAGTGATATCTATAAATAGGATTTACATCAGTGTATGTCAAACTGGTTATGTCATACTTTTTTGTAAGTTATTTTTTCAAATTAAAGTTGTAATAAAGTTTTCTTTTTCTAAACGATGCTGACAAAATATGTTATTACCAAGCAAAAGAGTTTTTTTTTTTTGTTTAAGAGTCATTTTGTAGTTTTGTAACTAGTTTGTAGTTGTAGCACTGCAAAAGACACAATATGTCCGTCAAGCACATGTTTAAAAAAAACAAAACAACAATGGGAAAGTAAAGCATGGAAAAATGCATTCTGTGTAAATGGACCCTAAAGTCTGCAATTATTTTCAGATAAGCACACAGATAAAGTAATTCCATGCAGCATTACAGTTCAATATCACTACGCTGAAGGATTTTAGTTATTTCACAGCCTACAATCAAAAAAAAAACACAAGGCTTGGGAGAAAAGATGTAAGATACTAGTCTTACACTCGAGACAAAAACCTGACAGATGTCTTAAAATACAACATATGAACAGTGTTTTTTGGTGTGGCAACTGTATAAGCAGATTCATTGGCATCAAGCCATTGAGTTATTATAAATGAATGCACACCTGAGGTGGTGATTTCACCACAACATGAAGCGTCTTGTACCTTATACAGTTATTTTGTCATTCAACACTGGAGTCATAAAGCCCTGCACACTTTACCACGTAATTAAAGATAGATCACGTAAATCATGTTAGATTGGTAGTTCAGCCAAAAATTAATATTAACTCGCCTTGGAATGGTTTTAATCCTTTATGAGTTTTCTGTTGATCATAAAAAAAGATGTTTTAACGAATAATAAAGAATGTAGCCAATAGCTATTGGTTTTTATCATTGTGAAAACAAATCTTCTTTTGTGTTCAGCAGAAGAAATAAAGTTTGTGACGAGTGAATGGTGAATATTGCTGTGTTCACACCAAAATTAATTTTCAAAATTAAAATTAATTAAAATAATTACATTCAATGTCAATGAAAAATGGTGCATTTATGGTGTGTAATGCACAGCGTGTTTACTGAAAACTCATTGTTTCACCTCAGTTGTGTCTTCTGTGAAAGCTTAAATAATTCTGATCAAGTAGAAAATATGCTTAAGTTAAAAAAAAACATCCCGTAAGTAAACTTAAGCAAGTGATGAGGTGCTCCACAACTGGTGTTAACCCAGTATGAAAGATTAAAAAATTGTAATTTTTGGGTAAAGCTGAGTTAATGAAGTGTTCACACTTTATTATTAATTAATGGGGTTTGCCATAGGCAAAGTCCATTCTTACTATGCTCAATGGAGTTTATTATTCTTCTTCCTTCTTCTTCTTCCTTCTTCCGTGCGCTTTTTCGGCGCGTAACTCGTCCCGCAGTTTTCGTCCCAGACCCTTCAAAGTGGGGTCAAATCGTCCGGTCTTATCGGGAATGGTGTGCTATGACTTTTATAAGGGGTGGGGGGTTTTTTGGCCCCGCAGGGGCCAAAAAACCCCCCCAAAAAATCCCATTGACTTAACATTGAGCCCAACTTTGACGAATCACAGCACTGACTGTGAATTTCATAGAAATATGAGATTCACAACATCTGTAGGGGGTTGCTGCCTGAGTGAGAACATACCCTGCACGGGGGTATATGTTGTACCCCTGGGGTGCTAGGACGTCCCAAAGTGGTCCCCCATTGACTTACATTGGCCCCATTGACTCCCATTCATTTTTCTAGAGCACGGTAAATACTATTCCCGGAAATCATCATAGCGCCAAGAGGGAATTTCGTAGAAATATGGGATTCGCCACATGTCGAAAGGGCCACAGCCCGCATAAGTACATACCTCGAAAGGGGGTAAATGTTGTACCCCTGGGGGTCTAGGGGGTCCCAAATCTCCCATTGACTTAACATGGAGCCGAATTTTGACGAATCACTGCGCAGAGTGTGAATTTCATAGAAATATGGGATTCACAACATCTGTAGGGGGTTGCAGCCTAAGTGGGAACATACCCCGAAAGGGGCTATAAGTTGTACCCCTGGGGTGCTAGGACGTCCCAAAGTGGTCCCCATTGACTTAACATGGCCCATTGACTCCCATTCATTACATTGACTCCCATTATAAATGTCACATGTCAATCACATTACATAGCAGTGTCATATAGACTTGGGGGTGGGCTTATTTGACTCAGGCAACCAACCAGCATTTCAATATGATAATGAAGCTCTCAAGCCACGCCCCCCAAACCTTTTAAGGACCCTTAATAACTGCCTCATTGACTTAACATGGGCTGGGACGTCCCATTGCTGATCTCATTGACTTCCATTATAAATGTCCCACATCAATAACATTACATAGGAGTGTCACAGAGACATGGGGGTGGGCTCATTTGACTCAGGCAACCAATCAGCATCTCAATATGATAATGAAGCTCACAAGCCACGCCCCCCAAACTGATCCCATAGACTGCCATTATAACTGGCCTTCATGCATATCTTTGCATAGCAGTGTCCTATTGACTTGGGGCTTGGCTCATTTGACTCGGGCAACCAATGAGCATCTCAATATGATAATGACGCTCACAAGCCACGCCCCCAAACTGATCCCATAGACTGCCATTATAACTGGCCTACATGCATATCTTTACATAGCAGTGTCCTATTGACTTGGGGGTTGGCTCATTTGACTCAGACAACCAATGAGCATCTCAATATGATAATGAAGCTCACAAGCCACGCCCCCAAACTGATCCCATAGACTGCCATTATAACTGGCCTACATGCATATCTTTACGTAGCAGTGTCCTATTGACTTGGGGGTTGGCTCATTTGACTCAGGCAACCAATGAGCATCTCAATATGATAATGAAGCTCACAAGCCACGCCCCCAAACTGATCCCATAGACTGCCATTATAACTGGCCTTCATGCATATCTTTGCATAGCAGTGTCCTATTGACTTGGGGGTTGGCTCATGTGACTCGGGCAACCAATGAGCATCTCAATATGATAATGACGCTTACAAGCCACGCCCCCAAACTGATCCCATAGACTGCCATTATAACTGGCCTACATGCATATCTTTACATAGCAGTGTCTTATTGACTTGGGGGTTGGCTCATTTGACTCAGACAACCAATAAGCATCTCAATATGATAATGAAGCTCACAAGCCACGCCCCCAAACTGATTCCATAGACTGCCATTATAATAGGCTTTGATGCATATCTTTGCATAGCAGTGTCCTATTGACTTGGGGGTTGGCTCATTTGACTTAGGCAACCAACCACACCCAACTTCACTCTGTAACCACGCCCATGGCAACAAAACAAAGTACCCTAGCAACCATTTATCAACAGCTATATCTCAGCATCAGAACATCGTAGAGACATGGGGATTGGCTCGTTTGGCTCATGCTAGCAAACGACTTCCTATATGCTACACATGCTAGCAGTGACTAGCTACATGCTAAAATTGACTAGCCAAGTGCTGTAACTTGCTAGAAATGCTTACTAGGTATAAACAAATGACCAAGCATGTATGTGAGGCTTGCCTAGTAACAACCTAGGGTACCCTAGCAACTGCCTAGCAACCACCCAAATTACCCTAGCAACCGCCTAGCAACCACCTAGCAACCGCCTAGCAACGGCCTAGTAATGCCTCAGTAAGTGCCTAGCGACCACCCAGGACACCCTAGCAACACCCTAGCAACGCCTTAGCAACCACTCAGAATACCCTAGCAACCACCTAGCAACACCTTAGCAACCACCTAGCAACCACTTAGGACACCCTAGCAACCGCCTAGCAACACCTTAGCAACCGCCTAGCAACCACTCGGGACACCCTAGCAACCACCTAGCAACACCTTAGCAACCACCTAGCAACCACTTAGGACACCCTAGCAACCGCCTAGCAACACCTTAGCAACCACTCAGGACTCTATAGCAACCACCTAGCAACACCTTAGCAACCACTTAGGACACCCTAGCAACCGCCTAGCAACGCCTTAGCGAACACTTAGCAACCACTTAGGACACCCTAGCAACCGCCTAGCAATGCCTTAGCAACCACTCAGAACACCCTAGCAACCACTTAGCAACACCTTAGCAACCACTTAGGACACCCTAGCAACCGCCTAGCAACGCCTTAGCAACCACCTAGCAACCACTCAGAACACCCTATCACCGCCCTAAACTGCCTAGTAACCACTCAGAACACCCTAGCAACCGATTAAAATGCATTGTACCCCATCGATTTGCCACGCAAACCCCATTCACATTTTCTTTAGGAAATGTACAATTCTAGTTATTATTATTATTGGGGACACAGTGGCTCAGTTAGCACTGTCTCCTCACAGCAAAAAGGTCACAAGTTTGAGTCCCGGCTGGGCCAGTTGGCATTTCTGTGTGGAGTTTGCCTTTTCTCCCCATGTTCACGTGGGTTTCCTCCAGGTGCTCCGGTTTCCCCCACAGTGCAAAGACATGTGCTATAGGTGAATTGAATAAACATAGTGGCCCGTAGTGTATGTGTGTGAATGAGTGTGTATGGATGTTTTCCAGTACTGGGTTGCAGCTGGAAGGGCATCCGCTGCGTAAAACATATGCTGGATGAGTTGGCTGTTCATTTTGCTGTGGCGACCCCTGATGAATAAAGGGACCAAGCCGAAGGGAAATGAATGAATTATTATTATTAAATAAGTGTACCATACTTGCATTAGTACACTAAAAATAGCATACAAGAGTTCACCAATCACAGCATTTGACCTTTTGTTGTAAGCTGTGCTTTTTCATCACAGTCTGACTTACCGTATTTCTAAAATTACACGTCGTGTCCTTGTTTTCAGTTCAGTGTGGTGTTCCTGACCACATCCTTCTGACCGTACCAACCACCCTGCATCTGAATCAGCTGGCATCCCGTCTGGGCTCAGAGTGGAGGTCTGTGCTGTTGGATCTGGGCCTGTCCTGCGCAGATCTGTACCGGTGCTGCTCTGACCACCCGCTTGCTGTTCAGAGTCAGGTGCTCGCTGGGCTGGTGATGTGGACGCAGAGGAACGGAAGAGGAGCCACGGTGCAGCGGCTGATCCAGAGCCTGCAGGCCACAGACATCCCACCATCTGTACTCCAACAGGTGTTTAAGTGACACCATGAGGCATGTTTTCATCAACTACACAATACCACTGTTAAAAACATAGCAATACATAGCTATACATAGCTCTTCCTATACCATTAAGGGAAGAGAAACAGATGTGCCGTGACTTTAATATTTGATGCATATGAAATTGATCATGTTATAGTGCTTTATGCGTATGTTTTTTTTTTAAATTTAAACTATAATAAAGGCTTTTTCTTATAGGCTTCCAAAATATTGTCATTTTTTTATCATTTTATTATCAAGAAATGGTAAACCCTAGCATAATTTCTATTCAATATGGTTTATGAGGATACAAATGTGAATAACGGCAGGAAGGGTCCCTGTAAACAACATATACATGTGTAGTGTATATATTCCAACCTAAATTTTAAATGAAATGTAAGTCAATTAAAATTAAAATAAATGCATGTATAAAAAAAGCAAACATTTTTAATCGTATTGCTATAAATAATTACCTTTTTATAATAAATATTAAATATTTATGAATACATAAATTTTTTTTAGTTGTTATTGCTAATATTGTGTTTGCATTTGTTTATTATCAAAAACAAGCACAATTTTCCGAACAAATATTCCATATATGTTTTAAAATATAATAGTTTCTTGTTTACATTATTATGTTTTCTTATTAAGTTATATATAAAATATATTTTAAAAATAACATTATATATAAAAATACTATATATATATTTATATGCTGCAGACACAAACACAAACAAACACAGTTTTGTATGACAGAATTAAGCAGAATCCTTTTTACCCTAATGTTACAATTTTATAAATAAATAATTTAACCAATATATTTTATATTTGAATAGATTAATTCACCTTAAGTATATTTGAAATACAGTTGAAGTCAGAATTATTAGCCCACCTTTGAATTTTTTTCCAAAATGATGTTTAACAGAGCAAGGAAACTTTCACAGTAGGTCTGATAATATTATTTTTTTCTGGAGAAAGTCTTATTTGTTTTATTTCGGCTAGAATAAAAGCAGTTTTTAATTTTTTAAAACACCATTTTAAGGACAAAATTATTAGCCCCTTTAGGGGCTTGCCTAATTACCCTAACCTGCCTAGTTAACCTGATTAACCTAGTTAAGCCTTTAAATGTTACTTTAAGCTGTATAGAAGTGTCTTGAAAAATATCTAGTAAAATGTTATTTACTGTCATCATGGCAAAGATAAAATAAATCAGTTATTAGAAATGAGTTATTAAAACTATTATGTTTAGAAATGTGTTGAAAAAATCTTCTCTACATTAAACAGAAATTGGGGAAAAAAATAAACAGGGGGGCTAATAAGTCAGGGGGACTAATTCTGACTTCAACTGTATATATTTTATCATTTGTGTGTGTGTGTGTGTGTGTTTAACTTAAATCAAATATTTAACAAGTTGTCATATGTGCAGCAGATATGGTAATTTATCTGATTTAAGTCTCAAACAAACATAATGATTCGTTTGTTTGTAAGCTGGACTACACTGGTGTTCATGCTGTATGTCAGTTATGTGCAACCAGAATAGACAATGTCATAAGAGATGTTAAATAATCAAATACCACAAAAGTCAATTATTTACCAAAAATGAACCAGTTCTAAATGCAAACAAATGCTTTCTGATGTTTGTCCAGTTTTATTTGATGTGGCACTACATAAAAATGAATGTATTATTATGTTTTTCACCATATGATTACATGCAAATGTTGCCTTGCTTCTTGAAATAATTTAAGAGTAAATTCTGCTGTGGTTGTTCTTCATGGAGAAAAACACAGTTTTATAATGTTTTGGTAAACACTGTTTCCTGTCCCAGATAACATCTGTCCTTGATGATGTAAGATGAGTTAAGATACTTTATGCAATCTTTATTTGAAACTATTTACCAGCTGTTTGCTGATCCATGATGTGACGTTCTCAGTGGGGTTGTATGTTTTTATTTCTCCTTCAGAGACTGATCTGCCCACTGCTTCCACCCAGTAATAACGGTTTGAAACACCCACGTGGAAAACGATGCTTTGATTTTTTAATGAAAGGAAATGTTTTTACCCTTAGCCCAATGTAAAAAGGAGATTAGCATATGTAGTATATATAATGTTTTTTGAAATAACAATTGATCAGAATAACAAATATTTACATTTTGGGGGGGGATTTAAAATCACCAAATGATTTCCTAACTCTTATAAGATTAAAACTTTGTGATTTTGGTGTTTGAAAATGAATAAACCTGTCTGAAAGATATTATTGAATGCACAAAAAGGCTTTGATGGCAACATTTGGTAACATTTTACTTTAAGGTGTCCTTGTTACATGATTACTGTACATACAATTAATTATGCATAATTACTTGTAAATATCCCTAACCAAACCTGCATTCTAAGGCTAACCATATGGTAGTTAATTGATATTACCCAGTAATTAGCCAAAAAGGTGGCACTAAAACAAGGACACCTTCAAAGACGTGTAACCTAACATTTATTTTTTAAAGCAGGAAGAAATGTGGTTAAAAGCATAACACAGAAAATTATGTTTTACTCAAAAAATATTAAAAATAAATCTGTATTCACCTCAAAATGGCGTTACTGTTTGCTTAAATGTTGTTTTCAATATGCTACATCTGCTCTGCACTCTATTGTTTTTCTCTCCATCTGCCACTTGCTGTTTTTATCCAATGCTGTTTACTCAGAGCGTAATCAATATTTGCCGATCGGGTGTTTGTTTTCTGCTTTGTAATATGACACAGGTCATTTCCTAATCTCTCACTTATTAATCAGAGAGTGTTTGTGTGCGCGCGTGATCGCGTATATGGCATCACTCGTAAACATTGCGCGCTCCTTCTATACGGGTTTGTTTGTGTCACGCGTTTGTTTTCTGCTTTGTCTCCCAAAAGTGCCGCGATATGAGACTTTGAATGCTTTCCTAGAATCTGAGCGCGAAAGAGTTTACACTGATGTATAATTGACTTACTTGGTTAAATATAAATGACCATCAACAGTCTCATTGCCCCTGCGGTGATCCAATAATGTCATGTTTATGAATCACGGAACTTGTTTTGCCGTGTAAACTGATAAACTGAACGTTTATGAATGTGCATCATCTTTCTGCTGAGGATCATCCGTTCAATAGCCTACACTTTTCCCTCATAACTATTTTCAAACGTGCAGAAACATGATATGGCAAGCCGTATTAACATTTATTCATTAAATCTTATTTTTTATTCATTCATTTTCTTTGCAGCTTAATCCCTTCATTAATCAGGGGTTTTGATGGGTTAAAAATATTGGGTTGTTCTTTTTGGTTGCTCTTAACGTTTATTGGTGGGCTATGTTTTCATAACAAATTAAACGAATTAAATTTGTAATTGCTGACTGGCACATCTGCAACTGAAGATACAGAAGACACAAGTAAATTACAATGCAATCTCACAGCAATTCTTAACTTTTTGATTTAGTGGCTAATTTCAGTGGCAAATCTCCTACATTTTAGTATGGATTGCTCATCCTTGATGGTGGGGTTTAGGGTCACGCCTCCTTTTAAAAATTGTACATTTTAATAAATGAATGAAATAGACACCTTTCTTTTATGTAAAATTCAATTCTTGTTTTTAAGACCTCATTGTTGTCCATCCAGTGACATGGCCACTGCTTGAGTATGGTTGTAATGTGCGTTAGCAAACGTCCTTGAACTTAATAATTTTTATGTAATCTACTGTGGTTATTCTCATAACGGAAGTCAAATAAATTAATAAGTACAGTTTGTATTTAGATAGGAACATAATTATTGAATACTAGGAGAGAGCAAAAACTTCACGTTGATCTGCCGCTATGTAAACAAAATTACATTAAAAAATTTGACTTTTATTGCCCTACTATTGTATCTATCCGCTTGTTAAGTTGTGGTGACGTATAAAATACTGTTTCCGGGTCCAAGCCGCTACTCATTTAAATTAAGAAAATATTAGTTTATGACCACTTTTTAGTCATATAACACATTAAAATGAATGAAAATCACAATAGTGTACACAATACGTAGTCTCTGGACCTGCTGCATCACAGACACCAATATTTTAACAATTTATAAAAAATAAATCACTTTTTGGCCATTGGATATTAGGAATGGTTCTATACATTGTGATTGTGATTTTCAAAAGTATTACATTACTTTGTAAACATTTATTATTATCATTTGTTGAGTCTCATCATACAGTTTTATAGAGCGATTTGAAGCTGCTTCACATGATGTCACACTTAACAAGCAGATTAGGGAGTGCCCCACCTAATAAGCTTCAATGTTGCTTTCAAACATATTTACAACTAGCCCAAATGTTTATCACACTACAAACAAACCATAACTATAATGCTATAAGAAGGGAAAATAAATATTCATTGTTTACCTGGGCTTTTGTTCATGATTAGCAGCTCACCTCTTCTGACAAGTTTGAGTCGTTCATTCACATGCACAGCAGTTCCATATAAGCTGCCCCTCCTGTTGTACTAGAATTCTGTATATGGCTCGTCAGATAAAAAAATGTCCCACCTTCACTAAACCTCTAAAATAAAGCAGTTTAAAATGTAATTTCAATCCTAAGAACTATTTTGCATGAAGACACAACCTCATCGTCATCACAAATTCTGTGAATGCCTAGGTTTTCCCTTATCAGTGTGCAGTTATTCATGAGTAATCAGAAATGACCACTCGTTTTTGACTACAGTAAAGGATATGTTTTATAATAGTAAAGATAGCTGCATAAATATTAAAGCAACGAGTCTTATTGTGTGTGTGTGTGTTTGTTTAGAGTGTGTGTTGGAGTGTGCATGTGTATGCCAGTAGTTTTTGTTGTATAAAAATGGTTTTAACTGGCGGGTCTAAATTGACCCAAGTACAATCGCTGTATACTAAATTTGTACATTCTTCATAAAAATATGAAAATAAATTTTTTTTTTATGTTGGGGTCATTTTAGAAAAAAGTCACCAACTTCAAGCTAAAAAAACACATTGTTTAGGGTTTTTGTTCTGCTGATAAAATGATGTCAGGGTCATTTTTGACCCCTAAAGGCTGGTTTATACTTTTGCGTCAAGCGCAAGTGTATAGTCCGGCACAGCCTTCGCATGGTCGCATAGCCCTCGCTGTGGCTGATACTGACGCTTGACGTGCACTTTTTGGATAAAATGTAACTATACGTTGCAACGACGCATAGCGCAAGCTCTGTGGTTGGTTGGATTGCAGTGACGAGTGTAGGCGGTGCTAAGAACGCGTTTCAGAAGTGTTATTGCAGTGCAACACAAACAGCACGCAGAAATGAATAATTGCACGACTACGCGCAAGGCATGTGCCGTGGTTCACGGCAATCACTCGACACAGAATATCAGTCTAATGTTAATGGGAGGTCTGAGCCGGAAGGACCCATAATTAGTTCACCTTTGGATTCTTCGGGTGTGGTCAAACCCGACCATACTGTATGATTGGCTTATGTCTTTCACATGGTTGAACAACTCAAACCTGTGGACGTCGGAGATTAATGGATCAAATCTTTTTGGCTCTGACTGCATATGATTGACTTATGTCTTTCACGTGATGAACAAATGACAATAGAAGACATGAAAAAGTAACTAATCCACTACCGGACTTGCACAATATGCGCATGCGTGAATGAACGAATCCTTCTCATAGAGGACTCCTCGTTCCCGACAGATTAAAGATTCACTCAAAAATGAAGGAATAGTTCAGAATGACCCATTACTACCGAGAACCCTTGGTTTAGCCTGTACATAAATGTTGAAATGGCTTGCCATAAACACGGAGCTGTGTGACAAGCGCGAGACTCACACAGGCCTCTGTCCTCTGAGTTCCCTAATTCCAGGGAAGCGTTTGAAATTCAGCTTAGTGAAGGCTACTTTTTTTGTTCCGGTGTTTCTCAGAAATGCGCAGGGTAATGTAATCGCAGCCTTCAGTTAGGACGGTTGAATTCATACCCATAAACTGATGTGTGTGCGGTCCAGTGGCTCAGAAAATTCACGTGTGGTGCCAGAAACGCATCAGCGCCGGTAAAAGCATCTCGTCCGCAGATAAAAATGCCTCATCGGGCTCGTAGGGTGTTTGCATTAGATTTAAAGAGTCGAAGCAGCTCGGAAATGAACGATGTGTCGCACTGAATTGAATTATAGCGGTGGTCACCGGCTTCCCCTGAACTCCAGAGGAAATCTATACTTGAGGGTTGCTGTAAATGCTGTGGCCGCTCCTCCATGGAGACCGGTTTTTGGATGGTGTGGCATTCTATACCCTGTGGGTTCGTGATGGGCTGGTCTGCGTTCTGCTTCCCTTTTGGTTTTAGCAGATGAATAGGATATGGACAGGAAGGCTGACAGAGGAATGGTGCTTTTCTGATGCTGTGCTGGAGTTCATGTTAGGACATGAAATGCAATTAGTTTTCTCATTCTTCAGTTTGAGCTCAAATAATGTTTACAACTCATTTTGTTAGTTCTAGTCAGGGGTAACATAGTTTAGTTAGCTTTGATATCAAGCATATGGATGTCTGTTTCTGCCTCAATGTAAAAAAAAAGGTTAAATAAATATGACAGCTAGAAACTAAAGTTTAAATCATTGACTATAAAAAAACAAATACATAAATAAAAGAAAATAAATACATTTCCACAGAATTTTATGTTCACTCAATTGTTCCTGACATTACTTTAATTATTATTTTCTTACTTGTATTTGTAAAATATAAACTCAAATTTGTGAGATGCAATTTGAAATGCAAATATGGGTGTGTAATGTAGTCACAATGTAAGGTAAACTAATAGCCTATTTGTGAGAAGAAATACTGTGTGATATCAAATCATATGGTGAGATATAAAGTTAATATTCAGGAGTCAATATTTTTTTTCAAATATTTAAGAAGTTGACTTTTAAGTGAAGTTTATTTATAAACTAATTTCGAGAGGATCACGTGATTATGATTGAACACGGCTGGTTCTGCATTAACTATGTATGATCCATCAATCAGACGATTCCTAACTCACTATAAAGAGCCAAGCTTTCTCACTACAGTCATCTTCGATTTGAAGAATCCCCCCTTCCACCCCTACTCCTCCACCTTTCTCTTCATAGGGTGGCACGGTGGCCCAGTGATTAACACTGTTGCCTCACAGCAAGAACGTCACCAGTTCTAGTCCTTTAACTGGCCGGCTGTCGTTTCATTGCAAAGTTAACATGTTCTTCCCGTGCTTGTGTGGGTTTCCCCCGGGTTCTCCGGTTTCCTCCCACATTCCAAAAACATGCACAAGTGAATTGATCAATCTAAATTTAGCAGTCAAACTCTCATCCAGCAGCATCTCTCCTTATAGCAATCATTTTCTGTCATCAGCTCTTATCAAAAAGGGGGAGTTCTCGAGATCTACCTGAGCTCGAAGCTCCCCTCTCGCCCTGCAAACGGGAGGGAGCCCAGGGCTCAAGGACCTTTTGAGCTCAGGGCTCTCTCCTGGGACAGCATGCCAAACTTGCTTATAATCAGTCATCAGCTAAGTGTGAACTCTTGAAACTGTAATCATTATATTCTCTGTGTGGAAACAGGCTTTGTTACATATAAAAAGAAAATTCAACCAAACATTTATAATATTGATGATGGTGCATAGCCTCTGTACATAAACTTTTGTCCATTGAAATACTCTTTGAAATCAGAATGTCCTTCCCGCTAATGCCAATTGCTAGTTAATTAATGTAAAACTGTTATTGACTGCATGATAAAATTTAAATATAATGCATCAACGCAGTTTAACAATTTCTAATATTGGGCTTGGCATTTAGTCATTGAAAAAGCTTTTCACTTGAATGTTTAATACTGAATAAGTGGAAGTGCTGAAGGTAATACATAAAGGAAAGAATTTAAGCACTTAGTGAAGGTGTCGAAGGTCTGACACTCGAGTTCAGCAGTAAATTATATTTACATGAATGTACAATATGTAAATGAAGGGATCAGCAAGAAGATTTAAACATGTGTGTAGTCTTTCTCAAGTCAACTGTGTACAGTAATGCACAGGGGAAACTTTATCAGAGCAAACCATCACAGCTCCACACCTTCAGATCCGGATATCTCTCTTATCGTTTCCTGATTCTGTGTTTGTATGGCTTAATTGTTCTATTCATAAAGCATAAAGATCGGTGAGGGGTCACAGTCTCTCTGCTGTTGACTGGATCACAGTCTGCAGCATCCTCAAATGACCTTCTAAAGAAGTCTTACAAGGCATTGTTTTGGATTAAAAAACTGTGTACCCATAACATAAGAAACCAGACCTTGCTCAAAAGAAACAATGGTAGATTTTAATGCTGTTTTAAGCTGATTCCCAATTATAAATCTCATATGAACATTATATAAAATTATAGCTAATATATACAAACACGTACATATTTCTAACAGTTGAATATATATGTAAATCATTTTTGCAATATTTTGAAATATAAGTTGAATATATGACATATTTCATATACTGGATTACGCTGGTTCTTGCTGGTCATGTGCCGGTTCTTGCTCAAAATCAGCATGGCCATCAAAGGACCAGCAAGAACCAGCTTAAACCAGCATCAAAACCATTTTTTCAGCAGGGGAATCAGTGTAAAATGTTTTGTAATGTTTTCCTTTTGTAGAAATGCCACTGTCTAACCTTATAATATTAAGTGTCCCTTGCAAATTAGGTTTTCAGGTTTCTGTCATAAAGTGGAGAAAGCTTGTTTGAGCTTATCATCTGGCACAAAATTATTTATTATTTTGGGATATTAAAATAGGTTTGTTGGAGTAGCATGCACTAATGAAGTAAATAGTTTTAAATTTCTATTTGATTGTGAAATTAAGCCCAGAGGTTTTGACTTAAGAAGGGTAGCTATTGAGAAAACGTACTCAATGCAGTGGATGGATGCAGCATTTGTGGTAAAATTAAAACGAATTCAGTTATTTTCACCATTATTATTTTTCTTTTATCCTTATGCTGATGCACATTATTTAATCAATTTGTAGAATAAGAGTTTCTGTTGAACAACTTCCATGATAATCTCTAAGAGCTGAAAATATAGCCTATACCGAAACATTAAAGCTAGTTTATGTATAAATCATATTAGATAAAGTAATAACAAAGACTATCCTTTAAAGGATTTTGGGAAAAAAAAAAAAAAAACATGTTATATTTGTTATATTTGTTATAGTCTATATTTAATACATTTTCGAAAAGGCGCCATTGCATGTGACGTCATGTCATTAATTCGTTGGACAACTGGGAAAGGACAACAGTTATTACATTTCAACGATGACTTCTGGTTTGTCAAACGCTAAAACACTTGAGATGAAGGAAATTGTGACTTCAGCAACCGTACTGTAGGTTTGATTTACAAGTGTAAATATGAGATGTGGAGTAAATATTTTTTCGTGTTAGGCGCGAATATGATTCGTAAACATAACGTTAGTGCATAATGGCGACGTACACAAAGGCGAAGAGCATAATAGCGACGTACTTAAAGGCGAAGTATGATTGCGTCGTCCATAACATCTGAATTATCTAAATTGCAGCATTTGAACATCAAACGAAGAGGAGCAGCTCAAGAGGAGGACAGAAAGGCTGAAAGATTCAAAGTTCATATCTTCATCTCTGTGAGTTACAGAAATAACGTTACAAACATGAAAAACACAAGACAGTTGAACGTGCATTGACAATTTTCAATGCGCTGGGGACTAAATTGACACTTTTTATTCAATAAAAGTATATTTCTAAGCACAATCTAAGCAATATTTGTAATTTAAATTAAAATAGTATTTTTTTTATAGTAATAGCTAGTATTTTTGGTGTTAATATCAATTTGTTAGTTTTATGTACAAGCAAGTGTACTCCAATACAATGACAACATTTAATTTTAGAAGAAAAGCTTTCAAAAGTTGGTGTCTCTCCAGCCAATATGGATATATGATTTTGATGACACCATTCTGCACTTCAGCTACCCATAAGATTTGTTTGACCTATCAAATGCTTTCTATAATCTGAGGTGTCTTATAAACAGCTGCATCACACATACACACAAAGCAGATAATCATATGCGGGGCTCCACAAAACATACTGGAGTCATCTGAATACTTCATCAAATGCTGTATTTTTAAAAGCCATATGGATGAATACGTGACTTTAACTCTGGCCAATTTGTGATCTAACTAAAATGCTATTGTCTATTTGAAAAAAGGAGAAGCTGTGTTTCACTCTTGCTTCCTGTTTCAGCTGAAATTATATCATCATACTGAATAATGGTTCAAGGCACTTCAGGGGAGGTTTAAAAGAAGTATCCAAATACCACACTTGAATAAATATCTTCTTTTGTAAGCTTATATTAAAGTACAATGGCATTAAAATTCGAAGCCACCACTGATATTTAATAGAGCAACAGAAAGTACGTCATTGCTACTTGTAATCTTCCTGGCTGCCAGTGAGATCAGACACAGCTTGTCCAACATTATGCTGCTCTGTTACACCCTAACCTTAAAGCCAGACTAACAGCTGCAGTGAATGAATGTAAGAACAAAGAGCTGTGTCTGAGCTTTAGATTTAGCATGGCCTACTGCAGTCATCTGACTCTGTGCATTACCGTGGCAATGAGCTCACCCCTCTGTTAGGAAGTGTATACCATTTCAGGCCACACAGTGTTTGCACACAGATGTCAGATTCAATGACATGAAGCTCCGGTGTGTGAGATTGTGTTGTAAGACAAGGCAATGTGTAGTGGAAGTGGGTTGATTGTAGTTAGAAAAAAGGAAACATTTTTTTTCGAGGATTGACTTAAAGGGTCATTTGGGTCAGTTGTAATCTATTTTGTGATTTTGAAAATAGTTAAGCCTTACCAGAGCCAAAACATGCTTTCAAAAGCAGCCATCATGAAGCAAGCCAATACACTATGATATTGTACATATGCATATAAAGTAGGCTCTACATTAAATAAAGTGATAAACAGTCACTGGTGTTTGAATGTATGCTTCAGTTAGCAGTGTAATGTGGGAAACAATGGAAATAATCCGCTTGAGATTTGGACATAAGCTTTAAACGTTGTAGGCATGTTTCTCAGAAATGCATACTGCGCTATAGTGTATATACAGTAGATAAACTATGCATTCTGTAAGCATGTTATTAATCAGTGACCTTGTCCTCTTAATCGCTCAGCTGTACATCATACTGTGTGCATAAATTCTGTATTTTTTTATCATTTTAATCATGGTTTCTTTTCATAAACATTAATGAAAATAAATATAAATGGAAAATTCTAACAGAAAATTACTTGGATAAGGTAAAAATGTCTGGTATAACCATAAAGAGATTTTCATATTTCAACATCAAATTATACTTCTGAATTTGATTTACATGTTTAAATTATTATTATTTATATCTTATTAACTTTTTTGAAAAATAAGCAATGAGTACAATACTAAATAAATATAGTACACTCTCAGAAATAAAGGTACATGAGCTGTCACTGGGGCAGTACCTTTTCAAAAGACACATATTTGTACCCATAGAGTCCACAGTGGTACCTCAAAGGTGCATATTAGTGCCCAGATGTACCTAAAAAGTACCTTTGAGGTACCATTTTGGACCCTTTAGGTACAAATATGTACCTTTTGAAAAGGTACTGCCCCAGTGACAGCTCATGTACCTTTATTTCTGAGAGTGTATAGTAAAAAGTATGAATAGTAAAACGTATAATGTATATAAAAGTAAATTCAATGCAAATGTCAATCTTGTCATGAAACCGTTTCTGCATTATTTGTGCAAGCAAGTATTTTACAGTACTTTAAAAATACTCAAAAATGTCTCTGTTAATGTTTTCAAACTATTATATTTGATTTACCAAAATCACACAAGTGCCAATTTTAACATGTCACATGCATAACGAAGCTTTTTCCTCTTAAATGCAAAAAATGCCAAATAAAATAAAATCAATCGTTTTTGTTCTATAGTGAGCCTTATCCTTCTAATAATCGTTATTTCTTTTGGGTTGTGCAGTTTTATTTACAGAATTACTACAAAGTATGTTGTATACTGTAAACTCGCTAACTTTTTTCGTCACATCCATAACACATGTTTATTTTCCTCATTTAAAAACTAAAAAATGTTTACAGATTGATATTTTTCTGAATTGAGGAGGTCTGCATTTATTAGACTCGTTTTCCAAGTCAGTATATAGTAGTTCCCCTCAATCAATCACTTCGAGTTATGTCGACTTCATCGACTAGGGGTTTCTTAGGAAACCAATCATTCTGATTTATATGAAAACGGATCAATGAATGCCTATGAAATTGGCGAGTGCAGCTCTCACAGGTGTAGCCACTCCGCAATCAGGAGTATAAAAGGCTGCCCTGAGAGGATGCTCGTTAGACTTTAGCTTCAGAACCAACCATCTCTTAAAGAGCTAGCAAGTTCAAGTGCAAGCTGGATTCCAGTGTGAGAATCATGTATTAAACTGGGCTTCTTCTCCTGTCCCTGGGCTCTTTGCTGGAATTCTTCTGCAAACTCCTCCATGAGATTGCCACAAATAGAGTAGTCTTAAGAAAGCAACATGGCCAGCATGTGTGTTTCTGGATGCGGTGGTTCCCTTTTACCGGATGACATGTCGTTGTGTTACATGTCTAGCTTTAGTATGTGATGCAGTGCTCACAATCAGCTCATGCCCACACTGTTACAAGTGTGAGCAACCTCTGTTGTTCCCCACACTATGGCGAGCATTTAGGGTGGTCTGAGGATTTCAGTGGGATAAAGCCACCAGGTAATTACACTTCTTGTCAGCACAACCTATTCAGGCTTAGGACTAGTGTGCGGGACATTCTTTGGGGTAGCTACATGCCTGCCATCCCCTTCTTTTTAGAGGAGCTTCAGGCATTGAGTGTGGTTTTCTTCACCCAAACTTGGAGCTCCTCCCCCTCCATTACCCTTGATGGCAGAGCAGGGGTGCGTGTCTATTCCTCAGGTGGGAAGCGATTGTGGTAAATCTTGCCTGGTGAGATGAGCCACGACTCCCGTCCGTAGTGTGTAGTTTTTTTTGTCCCATTCGGGCCAAAGCCTACACTGTGCTGGCCAGGCCGGTTCTGCTCTGCATGCTCAGCCACTATGCCAGAGCCCTGGCTGAGCTGCACATGAGTGGTCGCTCTCCATATAGTACTGACAGCTGACTTGATGATGAAAGCAAAGTCAGAGGCCGAGTGATGGCCACCGCAGCCCACTGTGGCTCACCAGTTGTGTTGAGCTCAGCGCAGGAAGGCAACGTTCACACTTTCAGAACGCTGTGAAGTTCGCTAAAACAGGTTAGAAGGGTCACTGAGGTGGGACACCCGGAGGTGAGAGGAGCTGCTCCAGCCCTAGTGGAGGCTGGTGGAGTTTGCCCTTACATGTCCTTCATCAGGACTCGCTGCTGTCCGAGGCAGGTACTCACACTCCTCGTACCAGCCCCTCCCTGACATTTTCCTCTGAGACCTTCCGGGGTTGTGCTTTCCTTCCTTCACTTCAAGCTGGAGAGTGGGATTTTGTCATCCACACAGAAGGTCTATATTGCTGTCAGAGAGTTCCTTCAAGCCCCATTCACATGACTCAGCACAGAAACCAGGTGCAGGCACGTTACGTTGTAGGTAAGCATGCATTCAAGGGTATGATGCCATATATGTGGGGTCGCCTTTCCAGATGACCCTATATGCGGTGTTTGCCACGGTGAGTCCCCCTACAAAGGTGTACCCGTGTCTTCCCTAACAGTTAACCATCTTTCATATGTCTGTGGTCCCATATGTCCTATATGTGAACTCCCTCTGTCACAGGTCATCCCATTCGGGTAGCAGTGATCTCCGCAGCATCCTTTCCCATCTATTTAGCTAGGCGTATGTGGTGAGTATGACCAGATTACAGTGAGTATGGTAATAAAAGCAAGCGACGTTGGATGGTTACGTTTTAAGTGGTGCTTGAATGCTTATGCTATATGATAGCTTGCAAAAACGCTAGGGATGATGCAACAATGGCCAGATCTGCCAAGTAACATTTCTGTTGACCATCCTGAAACATGAGCAGAAAGTCTTTATATTGCAGTCAGGCACATATTGTTTGAGTGTTTTGTGGAAGAATTAAAACCCCTACTGCAGGGCTATTCAATTAGTTTGTCACGGGGGCCAGTTCATGAAAAGCATCCCAAACGAAGGGCCGGAGAGATATGACTTGCAATATAAGTGATGACACAACTGCATATAAGAGCCAATGATGTATTTTTGCTCCTTTAGACACCCACGTTGTATTTGTCTACATTAAAATGTTAATATATTGTATTTTGAAACTATATAATATCACTGCATTGTACAATAAGTTTTTTTTAACAAACATTCAAATGTTGTATTTCACAGCACAACAAAATCAGTGTATTGCTGAAGTAGGCTTCTTCTACATTCAGATACGTTCATATGTTATGTTTTGAACTGCATAACAATTATGGATACAACAATTATAGATTTTGGTTGTACGATTATATAGTGTGAAGAATAATCATGGTTTCTCTATTATCACGTCTAATGTAAATTTAAGCTTTATATTAGCTAGATTTAGATCTGGACATCCCTAACTAATATTAAAAAACCTTTAAAAGGCATTTTCATTAGTAATAGTTTTTATGCTGAAGGTTTTTCTGTGCTTATAGGGCTACACAATTTAATTATGTGTGTGTTTATAGAGAGGAAAGGGAGAAAATAATATAATAATAATTGTTATGAAGGTCGGCGCCAATATTTAGATTAACTGTTGTTATCATCTGCGTTCATACATACATAATCATTTTAATAATAGTTCCTCTAACATGTCTTTTGTTTACATTGCACTGAAAGGTAAGCACAACTCTCACCGTTACAGCATAAGATGTTTTCTACTGCGTGCGCCCAGACAGCCGCGAGCACATTGCTCCGCTTGCGCCTCATATTGGCATATATATTCTTACAACATAACAAACTTGCGCACGGGAAAGACGTGATATGGGAACGGCCCGCGGCTATAGTTATTACAGCGTGCGTGCGTATTAGCTTCGGTGGACAAGCTCGGAACTTCAAACTAGCACACAGTTGGCAACTTGGCGTAACTTTGTTCAGCAGTTTCGTTTCGTGCGGCAGAACAGAAATGCAGAAATGCGGCTTAGAGAAGCCTTTACGATTAATTAACCGTGACGAATTAAAGCGCAGTTAATAGTGAAATCGGTTAATCGTTGCATCCCTACTATCGATATCAGTGCATTGTACAAAAGACCTTTTCTACAAACATATTCAAATGTGTTCGGCTGCTCTCGCCTAATGTCAGGTGACTCATGCTCTGCGCAGCTCATGCTGTATTGAATAGACGCACGTCACTTCATCACTATAGCGGCCGTTTTTTGACTGAACTAAATTTATTCTTGATGTCTTGGTCACACTATTTGGAGGGCCAGAACAAATTGCCTCGGGGGCCGGGTTTGGCCCGCGGGCCGCCAATTGAATAGCCCTGCCCTACTGTAATTACTTGCATTTGCACACAAGCTCTCAAACAGAAGTAGGATTAAAGTGCAGATTAAAGCACATATTAAGGTTGTAGTGCACAAGGGACCAAAAAAGTAAAAATTTTAAGCAGTGTAAAAATAAAAGTAAAAAAAAAACAAAAAAGAAAAAACATCAAATGTGAATTCTGGGAATGTAAATGTAATCAGTATATACAGTACACACTCCAAAAATGCTTTTCTTACTTGGAGTTTTTGTCACGTTTCTAGTTCAAATATCTAAAAAATTCTTAAATCAAGAAGCATTTTCTACACAGGTAAAAATATTGTTTTTAATAAATAAATGTAGGGCTGCACAATATATCCTATCAGCATGGATATTGCAATGTGTGCATCCGCAATAGTCACATCGCAAGGTGTGTTCAGTCTTTATAGCTGACAAGAACCTATAGAATTGTATTTCTTTACTGTATTTATACAGAACTTATGTGATTTATGCAACACAAAAAAGTTTTTATTACTTAGATTTTTTGTCTTGTTTGTAGTCCAATTATATACATTTCAAAGTAAAAATGAGATAATTTTACTTAGCCTATTGGCAGATAATTTTGCTTTGTTAAGGAAAAACTCTTAATTTTGACATATTTCTTCTTTAGTTGAAAATAAAACAATATTTTTACTTGATCTAAGTATTTTTAAATATTGGACTAGAAACAAGTCAAAGCAAAGTAAGAAAACCATTTTGTGCAGTGTGATTATTCCTTTTCTGTACCTTATTACTGTTAGACTCCCAAGGAATCTTGTGAAAGTGTATTCTTATCGCAGCATTTACTGGAGAAAAATAAAATATCACAATATCAGATTTGTCTAATTTCGTGCAGCCCTAATTAAATGTGAAATAAATGTTTTTTTTCAGTTTAGAAATGAAATTACTGTCAAAGGAATAGTATATTAATTTCTATCATCATTTACTCACTCTTCCCTTCTTCAAAACCTATTTGAGTTTCTTCCTTTAGTTGAACATAAAATAAGATATTATTATATAGCATAAGAATGCTGGTAGCTTGCACCCACTGACTTTCATAGTGTTTTTTCCATAGTATTATCAATGGGTGCCAGCAACCAGCAATATTCAAAATATCTTATTATTTAAAATACGTCTTTATTTATAAGGGTTTAAAACCACGTGAGGGAAGACAAATGAAGAGTTCAGATGCAAAACCCTCTAAATCATCAGACCTCTTTTTTGTAAACAAGCATTTTCCATCAGGCTCCTATAATTAGGTTCAGAAGTTTCATTTTATAGGTAATGAAAAGGTTATTAGCTAGTAAATAAAACAACATTTTCTCAAAATATCACTTGACAATTCTTTGGTTTTTAACAAGGTAGATTTTCTTTTGTGTCAAAACAAGCTAAATCCACCAGTGCTTTTTTTTGCAAAAACCTCTAAATCCACCTATTGGGACAAGACATTGTAATTACTTGAAAAATCACTAAAGATGCAATAAGAAATTATTTTACCAAACATAAAACGCATAACACAGACCACCTACAGTACAATTAAAAATACGTAAATCTGTCAAGTGGCGATTCATTCTGCTGTGGTAACCCCTGATAATAAACCTGGGACTAAGCAGAAGGAAAATGAATTAACGAACTCTGTCAAGTAAGTGCATTAACATTCAATAACAGTCAATAACATTAAAATTGACATTAATTAAATCGTAACAATCTGTTGTCATTTCTGATATTTAGGATTTAGATTTAATGCAAGTAGAGCAATGTAAATATTGCAAACTAAGCTTGTTAGATTTAAATAATGTAGTGTAAAAACATTGTGAAACATCAATATCTGTGCATTGTCCATTAATATAAAAACCTTATCAGATGTATAATATGAAGTGATATAAATAATGTATATGTTTATGCATTATCTTTAAAAATAGCTAACATTAGCAAATAAAACACAAGCCTACTGGGCAAAAAGAGGATGTCTCTCAGAGACTTTTAGAAGCTGTCATTCATTCAGTCTCACCATACTCAAGGTCTTGGTCTCTTTTTCGTCTCTTGTTTATCCTCATAGCATCCTTTTGGGATAAAAGAACGGCATCTTAACTTCGTCTTTCGTGAAACGGAGTTGCCGTTTAATGTATAGTAAATCGGACTCATTCAAAGTAGCGTCACTGCGCAAAAAAAAGTTATGAATGCATGCTACACTTCCGACTGTACAGTGTGTTTTCTTTTTCTTATAATGCACAGTTTTGGAAGGCACAGTTTTGAGGTAAGGGAGGTTTTCATTTGCCATCCACTGACATTCGGACAGGCTCATCCGATTCATCAAACTCAATCTTTTAAAATCTAAATCAGAAGCGGAATAAAACAGTCTCCTCATAAAAGCTCTGCTACATTGAAAACATATGATTTGATTCGCGCCTTCTGATTGGTTCTCGGGACATAGCGGCTTTTGCTGTCAAAGGCAAGTGGCATTTAGAGGATTTTGCAAACAAACTTTCTGAATGCGCTGGAGCTGTGATTTAGATAATTTGAAGCAAAAATATTTGTTGAACATACTACATGCCTAAAGCATTCGCTCAATGTCATTATCAATTTTTGGCGGAAGTGCCGTTTAGCGGCTTTTGCATCTGAACTCTTCAAATGATGAGCTATTCTTTTGTGTGAACTTTCCCTTTAACCAATTAACAGTGTTTGTACAGTTTTAATGGTAAAAATCACTGTCATTTTTACAGTATGAAGCTCGTACCTATGAGACATAATGACACTGTTGAGAAATCTTGAGAAAAAAATTCTATTGTGAATTATGAGAAAAAAGTCATCCAGACTGCAGAACCTCCCCTGTTTCCTTACAGTTGTGTTCACAGTTTTTGATTCCTCCTTTCAATTCATGTCCTGTTATTCTTAAGCTGTGGTTGTTTTTGCACAGTAATAAGCGGGTGGGGTCTCGCCGCTCATATCCTTTGCGTATGTGCGAGACAGACACTTAGCATTTACGCTAGGGGTCAATGCGGCTACTATGAGCTCTGGGTGTTTGTGTGTAAAGGGACGGTGTGTATTCCTCTGAGACTGTGTCCCAGAACCACAGTATCTTGGGTTATTGTGTGGATGTTGTGTCTGTTTGGCCACTAGCTTGCCCTCAAATGACATTGTTGAGAGGTGTTTTTTCCTTATCCTCCCTGGTTCTTTGTCTGTTTAGAGGGGTCTACAATTATGGTTGTGGATTATTGTAATTTAGCCTACATTAAATCATGTTTTACAGAAGTCCCAGTCTTACTTATCCAGGTTCTTTGAATGCTGTAGTTCAGTTGAACAATTTGAATGCTAGTTTGGCCAAATGACTGAACATGTGAATGATAAGTTCAAATCAATTCATGTTTGTTTCTATAGCACTTTTACAATGTAGATTGTGTCAGAGCAGCTTAACATAGAAGTTCTAGTAAAGTGAAACTGTGTCAGTCCAGTTTTCAGAGTTGAAGTTCAGTTTATTTCAGTTCAGTGTGGTTTAAATTTCACTGCTGAAAGTCCAAACACTGAAGAGCAAATCCATCGATGTGCAGCTCCACAAGTCCCAGTGAACCAGAAACATATACACATTGTCCAGAGCAAACAAATCAATTGAACAGAACTGCAACTGTGAACATATTCTAATTTTTGCAGAGAAGTGCATTTCATGTAACAATTTACTAAAACAGCATAATTTGTTCAAAATTTGTTCAAAATCTTAGGTTCATCTCTCAAAAGTGAGCATTTACAGTATGTTACTGAATGAATAACAAGTGTATGTGTCATTGATCAAACGCAATGCTTATAGCCTTGTTGTCAATATAACCACCTATAACCAAGTAGTTTTTCAGCAAAACATAATGATCACAATTAGGCCTCTGAGATTAATCGAAATGTAATCGCAATCACAATTTGAAACGTTTCGATTAGTTGAAGTCAGAATTATTAGCCCCCCTTTTTCTTTCTTATTTAAATATTTCCCAAATTATATTTAACAGAGCAAGGACATTTTCAGAGTATGTCTGATAATATTTTTTCTTCTGGAGAAAGTCTTATTTGTTTTATTTTGACTAGAATAAAAGCAGTTTTTAATTTTTTAAAAACCATTATAAGGTCAAAATTATTAGCCCCTTTAAGCTATATATTTTTTCGATAGTCTACAGAACAAACCATCGCTATACAATAACTTGCCTAAATACCCTAACCTGCCTAGTTAACCTGATTAACCTAGTTAAGCCTTTAAATGTCACTTTAATCTGTATAGAAGTGTCTTGAAAAATATCTAATCAAATATTATGTACTGTCATCATGGCAAAGATAAAATAAATCAGTTATTAGAAATGAGTTATTAAAACTATTATGTTTAGAAATGTGTTGAAAAACTCTTCTCTTCGTTAAACAGAAATTGGGGAAAAAAATAAACAGGGGTCTAATAATTCAGATGGGGCTAATAATTCAGGGGGGTCTAATAATTCTGACTTCAACTCTATGTATATATGTAAGGAATAACATCTGAGATGAAGTGCCTCAAAACTAGTCCGCTATGCTTCAGAAAATTAAACATTCTAGACTTTCTGCGATGTGTCGTGAGACATCACAGACAGCGGTTGTTGTGAACTATGCCATTACACGAGAAGAAGTGATTGAATCTTGTGTCATGACAAGGAAATCGTGCCGAAATTGTGTGATCTGTCCGCCGCATTATAACTAGCCAATTGAGTGAGCACACTTTTGTTTTGCCCAATCAGAATCACGTAACTGAACTATGCCCACAATAAAAAAAAAAAAAAGAAAACAAACAGGAAAGCGTAGATAAGTGGGATAATGGCGTCTGCTGCTTCAATAGACATATTATTATTAAAGAAAAACAGCATTTGTAATATGGGTTGCAGATCTATCTAAATGATAGATCATTTTTAAGAGAATTGTTGCCATGGCTTACAGATTATTGAGCCTAAGCTTCTATTAAATTTAAATCAGCTTGAAGCTTGAATTAAATTGTCAATCAAATCGCAATATCTGTCAAAAAAATTTGATTCGCAATTAGATATTTTACCCAAATCGCACAGCCCTAATCACAATAGTTGAAAACACAAAAACTTTATTATGCATGACATATTAATTTTGGCAGCAAATGTTTACACATATATGGGAAATAGACTATTCGTTTGCAACAGACAGATAGACAGGCAGACAGGCAAACATGATGTTAGATACAATGTTAGTTAGTTAGTTAGTTAGTTAGTTAGTTAGTTAGTTAGTTAGTTAGTTAGTTAGTTAGTTAGTTAGTTAGTTAGTTAGTTAGTTAGTTAGGAGAAATTGAAGCTGCCCAAGTATCATATGCTGTAATAGTGTGTTTTAATCTGTGTGTGTCTCGTCATCGGCAGTTTGGTTATTCGACTTATTTTGATCTCTGTACACTAAGTGCAGCTCTACAGGACACTGTGTTCTCACACTCATCTGATCAGACGTGCAACACACACAAATACAAGCTGATAATAAAGCACCATATGTCCAGAGACAGATTTGAGTCTGGCCTGAGCCACATTTATGCCTATGCGAGCAGATTGCATGGCTTTTAGAAAAGGAGATGAAGGCAACGATACTTCTATAATTCTGCAGGCCAATGGGTCAGAGCTGGGCATTATATATGATAATGCCCATTGGTTAACCTTTAGCAGCTATTTTCTTTTAAAAGAAGAAGCAGAAAAAAAAGTGTGTGGAGAGTGCAGTCAGAGTGGAGGTTGAAGTGTGAGCAAGACAGGCTTACATAACGGCTCTATCACATCGCCTTATGGCTTAACCAGCATCACACTGTCTGTCGTTCACTCACTTTCTCTCTCTCTCTCTCTCACACACAAACACTTTTTAAAGAGAAAATTCAACCAAAAAAACCCGAAACATTGTGTTCATCAAAAATGCCAGCAATAGTGAAGTTGAGAAGTCAATTTAAAACCAAGCAGCTTTTCTGTTTGTCAGCACACCAGTTTAAATGTACAGTGAGAGCACAAACTGGAAGGGCATCCGCTGAGTAAAACAAATGCTGGATAAGTTGGCGGTTCATTCCGCTGTGGCGACCCCGGATTAATAAAGGGACTAAGCCGAAAAGAAAATGAATGATTGAATGTTTTCACGATTGTTCAAATTACTGTTGGAACAAGTGGATTTTATATGGAGAAAATTGCATAGCAATTGTACATTTGACAACACATTTACTCATTCCAACCCCTTATGACTTTCTGTATTACTTAAAACACAAACAAAGCTTCAAAAGTGACACTACTACTGGAAAAACCTCTTATATGTTTTAGATATTTATTTACATGTCAATATCAGTTTTGGGGACCTAAAAATGCATCCCTTTTCAAAAGGGATTTAAAGTGCATGTATCTGAAAATGGTGCTGTTATTATCTCAGTAACTTCAAAGACTTTTTTAAAATGGTGGCATCGTGCACCTGCGTATTATGTATTAAATCTGTGGGTATGTGCAAGTGTTTGTTCTGTGTTTGGCATGTCTTGATTATCGTACAGTAAGACACTCTGACAACTTAGATCTCACAATGTGACATGGAGAACATATTTATGCAGTCTGACAAGCTACAGTCATACAGGATCCTTAAAAAATTCACAGTGTAAGCTGAGCTTTAGTCAAACCTTTTTAATGAATCAGTTTACTCGAAACCGGATTTCCTTTATTTTCTTAAACTCTTGTCTTGCAGTACATCTTTGAATCATATTTAGGATACTTTAATTTTAAAGATTTAAACAATGCCTATATTATTCTGATGGAATATAAAATTATTAAATAATTATTCAGGATTTAAAAATTTGTGGTCTTTGGAAAAATTGCAAACAGATTTGGAGCATCATGCCAATGAGCAAATGATGACCATATCTTGATTTTTTACATGAACGGCGTTTTTAAAATCTGCCTGTCAGTGAGTTTCCATCACACTAATAGGTTTAGTTGTCATGTGGCTACATTTGGCTTTTGTTTTTTCTCAATTGCCTCTGTCTCTCTCCCTCTTTCTGTCCCTGAATCAGCATTGCTGTGTTCAACTGGATCCATGTACGTAGGTGGAACATAATGAATAAAAATGTTTTTTCCTTTCCCTTCTGAAACGCTTTTTTTTTGGCCACCAGCAACAAAAGATGTGTTCCCAGAAGGGCATCTGCCTTCCTGGTAGCTGCTCTCACACACACGCACACACACATGTACACACATAACCTTGATGTGCACAGTGAAAGAGGGCAGGAGAGTGTCTCCTTTCATGGTCTAAGGAGATGAGAGATGAGAGGAATTTCACTGGGATTACCTACAGTACAGCAGACTTCCCAGAATTCCACACACCAGGAAATGGATTTCTAGGAAGTGGTGATTAGAACGATGTGGCAGAATGCCAGACAAGTAGGATCACCCGTCAGTAGCTCCTCCCCTTCTGATGCATACACTCACTTTCTCTCTCTCTCTCTCTCTCTCTCTCTCTCTCTCTCTCTCTCTCTCTCTCTCTCTCTCTCTCTCTCTCTCTTGCTCGCTCGCTCTCTATTAAAATGGCCTTAGGATTGTATTAACGCAACTATCATGTCATTGTATTATTATCAGTATCATCCTGTTAGTATTGTTCCAACTTGCATTGCAGATAATAGTTGAATACAGATAACGCTTGTCTTTGAGAAAAGCCCCAGATCATCGTGCTCCAAATCACAACAAATGGACTAAATTAGATTAAAATAGCACAAGGTTTGTTGATGCATTGCTGTGAAATAATGTGTTTTAATGGTTGTGAAATAAGTGCCTAAACCAGTTTTAAATCTTCAAACTTTCAGATAAGCAAACAGTTTTTTGTTTTGTGTAATGAGCAATTTTATTTAATTTTATGAAAAAATAATGCAGTAATTGTCAGATTTTTTGTGAAGCATTCATGGCTGAAGGAGATTTTATATTTATTTTATATGAAATATGGTTACATCTAAGGCTGCACGATATTGGGAAAAAACTGACATTGCAATATTTTCATTCACTGTGATATATATTGTGATATAAATGCAATTTCAGCAGATGACTTAAATAGCTTGTATAGAATTTATCAATTTAGATAGATTAGGATGATTCTGTTGGGGAGCATATCTGCAAAAATAATAAAAAATGACAAGCAAAGTTAAATGCTACAGATAAAAGATGCAGATAAACAAGGATTTATGAATTTCTGGGGAGTCAAACAGTATTCAGAGGCAGAAATTAAATAATTGCTGTATTATATTAATAATAATAATATTATAATAATAATAATAACACTGTATCATTTTACTTTAGTAAATAATTCTATAATGTACAATTAATCTTTAAGCTACAAACGTTTAATTTATAGTGCCCAAATGACTTCAATTTGCCTCAAATTCTTACAGTCGGGTCTTAAAAACACATGCAAATAATACTTTCACTCTAAGGTTAAAATCTGAAATTACTCCACTATGTTGTTAACTGTTTTCCCAGTGTTGGGTTGTGGCTGGAAGGGCATCCGCTGCGTAAAACATGTGCTAGATAAGTTGGCGGTTCATTCCGCTGTGGCGACCCCTGATTAATAAAGGGACTAAGCCGAAAAGAAAATTAATGACTAAATGTTGTTAACTGTATATGGTCAACTATAACCTCAACTACGTTGCAGATCCCTGCGATGTGACTATTGCGGACTTGTACATTGCGGTATCGATGCTGAAACGACATATTGTGCAGCTCTTGTTACATTTGTATACCATTATTAAGAAATATTATCATAATCCTAATTAATTTTGAGCATTTGCTATTTTATTTGATCAAAAAAAATAATCATGCAGTAATTATGAAGTTATCATTTGATCATCCGTGTAAAGCATTTTATTTTTGTCATTTATGACTTAATTTTATGTTTATAATTATGAAAAGAGAACGTAGTTATCAATTTTGTAACTAATACAATGTGATTTTTAATTTGAAGCATTTATTTTCTCTTAAAGCGATGCAGCATATTTTGTATTATTTGTATTATTTTGTTGTTATGTTTGCCTTTCTTTTTTCGTTTTTACCCCTATTTGGCCTCTTCTTGTTCAGCCTTTTGCTTCAGCTCACCTCGTCACATGAGATTTATTGAGTGTAAATTAGTGTCGGGGAAGCCGGTTTGTTTTGCCTCGCAGTTTTAGTTCTCTCTGATTACCATCTTCACATGCTTTTTTTTGGGCATTTTATTTAGTCAGGCAGAGAGAATTGAGTCTAAACATTGAACTGGACTTAACCGAATCACTCCAATACGGTGGAATCTAATTTGTGGGAGCTGCTTCACAAATAGTTTTTTATATCTAACAGCAATTCCAAGAATGTTTGCTCACAGATTGTTTAAGTGCGCTATAAACAGTTGAACAGAATAGCTTTGCACAGAAATGTCACTTGTCATGTTAGCCAGAGGGTGAATAGGCCACCTGTGTGAACTGTTTAGGCTGTTAGGTTTTATGACCCGTCTCTTTCTCTTTAACACACACACACACAAACAGATGAGGTGAAATGACAAGTGAGATATGTGTTTATGTGTATGATTTTTTAAATCTCCTTACAAATATGACACTTTAGGAATAAGAAATAATTTGCTCCTAAAAAAATGAAATATATGACTTTAGATCTTGGTGAAAAAGCTCATTTAAGTGCAACATATACTCCTCCCAACAAAAACTAAACACCTGCCATCATAATACTATTTGGTTGGGCTTCTAAAACATTTACGTTCAATACATAAATTTGTTCAGCTCTATAAATATTTGTATTTTTAAAAATTCATTCCTGCACATAAATCTCATTGGGTCTCCTTGGGGACGTAGTGACAGTGTCTGTGAGCCAGATCTGCACGGGGTGGTTCAGACATGGATTCTGGGAAATCTCCACACCCCTGAATGTGCAGATAACAAGTATTAACTGGGGCTTATTGGAAGCAGATGCCCTTTTCCCAAAAGCCTCAGCAGGGTTAATTTCTGAGAGTTCAGGACTGCGTCTTTTACTGCTGTGATCGAGAGGAGCATTCATGTGTTATGTGTGTGTGTGAGCTTGAGCGCAGTTCTGTGAATGATGCTTCAGTTCCTTGAAAGACTTGCCAGTTGATGTGTTTCCTTTGCTTATAGGTGACTAAAAACTAAATCAGTAAATTCATGCATGTAGAGGCTTTCAAACATAAAGCTTAAGTATTATTTTTTTTTAACAGAATGTGAGATAATAACTGTAATACATGCAAGACACCTGCTAGAATATTATAGGTCTGTATGCTTGCTAGTAGGAACTGTAAGCTGAAGCTTTGCATTTAACTCAGTATTTTTGTGTAATGTTATTTAATTATGTAACTCAGGCATCGCGCTCTCTCGTTTCATACAAGCACAGCTGCTGTCTTAATCATCTTGTCAGGACTTGTCAGGCTTATGACTTTTTACATTTTTATTGTAATAATTGATAAAGCTTTTATCACGATACATGGTATTATCACAGTATTGAAATGTGCTGCAAAGAAGGCTGATATATATAAATGTTAAATTGTAAAAGGGATTATAAAGTTCAGATGTACACTTTACAATAATGTATCATAGTTAATTTATTAATATCAACAGTGAGAAATTTATGCACATTTAGTTTTGGACAACTTTTAATTTGAATGACTCATTAAACATTAACTTAGAAATAAACATCATTAGGGATATTTAACCCAATTCTGAAGATTGTCATCATTTACTCACTCTTCACTTGTTCCAAATGGGTTTGACTTTCTTTCTTCTGTTGAACACAAAAGAAGATATTTTGAATAATGTTGAAAAACCATTAACTCTTCCTAGGGAAGTCAATGGTTACCGGGTTTCAGCTTTTATCAAAATATCTACTTTAGTGTTCAACAGAAGAAACAAACTTTTAAATGTTCAGAATCGCTCAAGGGTGTGAAAAAACCTTTTAACATTTTCATTATTGGGTTTAATAAATGCTTTCATTTGCATCATAAGTTTAAATTAACTAACTGTAATGTTAACTAATAGAGTCTTATTGTAAAACCACAGGCCTAGAAACAATAACATTGTTTTCAATAAATATTTAATCAATTATAACCTACTAATTCTTCAAGTAGTTGGTGCTATAATGATGAATATTAAATACTGTAAATCTTAATTTACTTAAAAACATACTAAATGATTAAATAATGATTGTTATTTTTTCAATAAATATAACAGTATCATGATCTCCCAGTGTTCGCGTGGGTTTCCTCCGGGTGCTCTGGTTTCCTTCAAAGTCCAAAGACATGTGGTATAGGTGAATTGAATAAACTAAATTGGCCGTGGTGTATGAGTGTAATTGAGTGTGTATGGATGTTTCCCAGTACTGGGTTGCAGCTGGAAGGGCATCTACTGCATAAAACATATGCTAGATAAGTTGGTGGTTCATTCCGCTGTGGCGACCCCTGATGAATAAAGGGATTAACCCGAAGGAAAATGAATGAATGAATAACAGTATCATCACAATATATTGTATTATAGAATATCGCCACATGTCTAGTCATGACAATTGTTTTTTACACTGCTTAGGACTGTAAAGTTTGTAAAAGTTTCATCCCTCATCAGTATCTCTGGTCCCCATATGTCTTGTAATAACTGGTATAACTGTATCGCATCCCTAAATTAACATTTAGCTTGAACTTGCCACTAGCTAGCAACAGCTTTCTTCATCAAACTGTGCTAATACAATATCTGAACTTGAATCAATGTTCCGTGTCCTTATTTATGTGAAGACATTTAAAAAGTGGCATAATGCATATTCAGCTGGTTGTTATCTCAAATTAAACCCATACAGGGTGATTCAAGCTGGTTGCCATATTTGTTTTGCTTATACTCTGTTTATATGAGTACTGTTTGTGTTCAAAGTAGAGCTGCACTGTAAAAAATCTGTAAACTTTACATTATTACTAGCAAATGTTGGTTGCATGCAGTAATACTGTAAAAGTTTACAGTATTATTGGCATTTTTTACAGTATTACTGGCAATATTTACTAGTGCACTGTAAATTAACAATTACAATTGTGCTGTAAAACTACAGCACATTTGTAATTGTTAATTTACAGTGCATTTGTAAATTTTACAGTATTACTGGCAACCAAAATTGCCAGTAATACTGAAAAAATGACAGCAAATTTTTACAGTTTATGCAACAAGACGATATATAGTATAGACAAAATACAAAGTCTATCATTTCATATAATGCTCTATAATTTATATTGTGGTGTCACAAAATATACATTGTTTACAGTAATACGTTTTCATCATTTTTATGAGTGCAATGTTACACACCATTATGGGGATTCAGATAGAAAAATGAATGACAGCATCTTGAGAAAGTTGCAATCCTGAAAGTACAAAGCATTATTTTATTCTGGGCCCGTAATCAATACTTTTTGGAACAAGTTTTATATTTCATTCATATTTATTTTATATGTCTGCATTACCTAATCAAATATTTGCCCTGGAGATCTACTGTAAATAAAGTGAGAAATATGTGTAAACATGAATGAGTAGATTTTTGAGTAAATGTGGTCAATGTACAGTATATTAATTATTAATTGATTGAATTTACAGAAAGAAAATTGATATAGAGATGTATTTTGTGATATGAGATTTTTTAACTTTTACACAATACAAAACAATGTACCCCAATACTCCCCACATCATCCAAATGATGTGTAAAACTCCAAATCCAAGACTCCAAATAATCTGTAATACAATGACAAACAAAAAAAAGTGGCTTGTACCTACGGTATATTGGAAAATGCTTCCGTTTTCCTAGAACTTGGATGTTCTATTGATCTTTCCAAGAGCAAAGAACTCAGGAATGCGGTCCGTCTTGTTGCTATAGCGATAGCAGTCTCTCCATACCTTTATTTTTATCACTGTCTGATGGATTGTGTCTCAAAGCATGAGCTGTAATTGTGTAAGTGCGTATCTCTGTGTATTTGTGGGCTCTATCATCAGTGCTCTAGTGATGCTTTTCTGCCAGAATAATTGTAGTAAATTGAGTTCTTTGAAGCCGCACCATCCTTTCAGAGGTAATTTACAGTGACTCTATTAGCAGAATAATAGGGAAACTACGTCTAACATCAAATACGCCATTGTTAGGCTTAGAGCAGGCATTGAGTTTTTCATGGTTTCATTGCGTTTTTTTTACAAACTTCCCAGTAAGAATCTTCAAGACTTTTGAATACTCAAGGTAACACGTTGCAGAATGAAAAGTTATTACAATAATGGCACATTTTTAAGGGATCTTTATATTGATAGTTTTTAAATACGATGATGCATATATTTTGATCACTGTGCCAAGAAAGCATATTTATATATTATAGATAGCATTTTTATATATTATTAATCTTTATTATATTATTGTTGAGAAAAATGTTAATAGCTTAGTCATACAATACTTTAAATTGAAATTAGTATTATAAAATGTTTATTTGCGATTTTTCTGTTCTACAGTATATTACAGTGTATATTAGTATAACACAGTTAGAGTAAAATATAAGATTAACATGAGAGAAAATGTAAAGTTACAATAAAACCAACAGAGGAATTGTACTAAATAACAGACTTCTGTAAGAGCTTTGTTTTTACAGTGAATCATAATAAATGAGTATAAAGCGCCACCTGCTGTCTGGAGAACAGCTCCACTGTGTGAGAGTCTGAGAGATAATGTTTAGCAGGACTTTACAGCATAATTTAATGTATTACGTCTAGATGTTTGTGTTTACTGAACAGGTAAAACATTTGAGACACTGTGTTAATTTCGGAAAATGAATAGCAATATACAAAAGATAAGAATAAACAATGAGAATATGAAAGGAAATGCTATAGAAAAAAGCACCAAATACTCTGGGCCCTGTCCTCTAAGAGAAGTTGTATCATTCCCGACTCTGATCTGAAATGAGAATAAATGAATTGTCTTATTCAGAAATTTGGCTACAGATTACAGATATTAAACTTAGCATATACAGTTAAAGTCAGAATTTTTAGCCCCCTGTTTTATTTAAAGACATTTAAAGTCTTAACTGGGATAATTAGGTTAGGCAGGTTAGGGTAATTAGGCAAGTTATTGTATAACGGTGTTTTTTTCTGTAGACTATCATAAAAAAATATAGCTTAAACGGGGCTAATAATTTTGACCTTAAAATGGTTTTAAAAAGATTAAAACTGCTTTGATTGTAGCCGAAATAAAACAAATAAAACTTTCTCCAGGAGGAAAAATACTATCAGACATACTGTGAAAATCTTGCTCTGTTAAACATAATTTGTGAAATATTTAAAAAAGAAAAAAATCAAAGGGGGGCTAATAATTCTGACTTCAACTGTATATAACTTTTATAAACTTATAAACTTATAAACCTGGAGTGAATCCACTCCTGGGACTCTTCCTGATTCTCCTTTAATCGTACAAATAACAGAACGAGACTCAATTCTCTCTACTACACACTGATAGTGGAGATCTCCATGTAGAACTTCCACATTCACCTCACTTATACTCAGATTCAACTCATCTGCATTTTTCTGAGAAAGAGAGAATGTGGGATTATGCGAAGGTTGTGAATTTCTCATGTTGATGACTTGTCATTATAGTGTTTAGTAAGAAGTAACCAGGGCTCTGTTTAAAGACATGCATGAATCCAACACACATGCTAAAATTGTGCAGACTGTACGCTGATGTTACACTCACTGTATCACTAAGCTCACCTTAATGTTCACTTGTAGATCATTGGCCACCTGTAATGTGGTGAATCCGCTGAATGTTAGACTTTTCAAAAACAATTGTCCACAGGGCAAAATAGAGTTTCCAACCTTCAAGGAGAGCTGCTCGATTAAGGGAAAATTCAAAATCATGATTATTTTGGTCAAAATTGCAATAACAATTATTTAATGCGAAACAAACTAACAAAGAGTCCTCAAAATCATGGAAAAGAATAAAAATGTACAAATGAAGCAAGGGTTACATGGTGGCTCAGTGGTAAGGACTGTTCCCTCACAGCAAGAAGGTCGCTGGTTTGAGTCCCGGCTGGGTCAATTGTCATTTTTGTGTGGAGTTTGCATGTTCTCCTCGTGTTCGCGTGGGTTTTCTCCGGGTGCTCTGGTTTCACCCACCCAAAGTCCAAAGACGTATGCTATAGGTGAATTGAATTAACTTAATTGGCCGTAGTGTATATGTGTGTGACTGAGTTTGTATGGATGTTTCCCAGTACTGGGTTGCAGCTGGAAGGGCATCTGCTGTGTAAAGCATATGTTGGATAAGTTAGTGGTTCATTCCGCTGTGGTGACCCCTGATAAATAAAGGGACAAAGCCGAAGGAAAATGACTGAATGAAACAAACTGTGCTTTAAATTATATCTATTATCTATTAAATTTATTTTTATGAGGGGTTTTAACACAGTTTATATACCAGCTTCTAATGGTAAAAATGTATTAAGTTTATTTTTTTATAATCTCACTTCAAAAAAAAAAAAAACTGTCTGCAGAAACACTTTGATTGACATTCTCCCTTTGTACATGTCATCATTTCAAGTCTCGCCCATTAGTGACAATCTCTCTCTTATTAGCACAGGGTATTAGTTTTTGAATCTATGCTGGCACATTTGTAGAGCACAATTTGAAGCTCTTTAAAACTCTTTTTTTTTTTAAGGAAATGCTAATGCTCTAATCTGATTCAATTAATTATGCTAAGCTAAACAAAGCTAAGCTATAAGTGACCTCGCCAGAACAAGATATCGGCTGAATGGATTCAAAAATGGTTCAAGTCAACTGTTTAAATCTCATTCATTCATTTTCTTTTCGGCTTAGTACCTTTATTAATCCGGAGTCGCCACAGCGAAATGAACCGCCAACTTATCCAGCACATGTTTTACGCAGTGGATGCCCTTCCAGATGCAACCCATCTCTGGGAAACATCCATACACACTCATACAAAATCATACACTATGGACAATTTAGCCTACCCAATTCACCTGTATCGCATGTTTTTGGACTGTGGGGGAAACCGGAGCACCCGGAGGAAACCCACGCGAACACAGGGAGAACATGCAAACTCCACACAGAAACGCCAACTGACCCAGCCGAGGCTCGAATCAGCGACCTTCTTGCTGTGAGGCGACAGCACTACCTACTGTTTAAATCTCAGAGACATGTAAAATGAGCTTTTTTCAAAAACAGTGTGCTTTAAGCTATCACTTTACATGTGCTGGTTGTGCAGATGCCAAAATCGAAATTAAAATGGAATCTTGATTAATTGCACAGCCCTACCTTCAAGCTATATGAACTGGAAAACCGGGGGGAGAGAAACCACACATTCTGAAAATTAGGAAAGAAAATATGACCATAATACTTGTTTACTGGGAATACAATAAATACAGTTTAGTTTGAATTAATAATAAATTTCAACAGTCAGTTTATTAAACAATTAATGTATAGCAAATGAACAACAAATTAGAACTTCTGCACTACATGTGTACATAACACAGTAGGTCATATAATGTCCAGTTAGCTAGGATTTATTAAAAGCAAATCTCACCCCTGTGTTTGGGTCATATTTTGCTTGATGTTGATCCTGAAGGTCTTCAAAAATAATTGATTCCACAAGTTCCATATTACTTCCATGAACATACATTTTTCTTCCACCCCTGCATTAAGAAATAATACAAAATAACAAATAAAATAAAAAAATAGCACACCAGAATCAGGGAAGGCAAGACTCGGTATACACGGAAATACATGGTATAATATTTTCAGCATAGTATACTATAGTAGTCAACATTTGAACAAAATTAAAATGCATTTAGATTATAGGATTGAAAAAAAACTTTTAAAAAGGGATGGGTTTTGCTCAATAGTTTTAGGAAAACTTTGAAGAAGTTTTGATCCACTTTAAATGTTGAATGTATATTTACAGTATATACATCATCCAACATAAAATCTGTTACACAGTTTCCCTTCGGAAGGGGAACTTCAATGCTATGTGGAAACTTCCACTATGGGATTTCGTTCAGAAAGCCAATCATCTAAAAGAGTATGTAAACGGGCCAATGAAATGCCAATGAGTTGGCAGCTTCAGCTTGCGCACCTGATGCTCGTTGCAATTAATCTAGCTATAAGAGCACAGAGCTAGCAAGCCAAAGCATCCTTTTCGCTTCAGACGACTTCACAGCCTTCTGAGAGAGTCGATAAGGGTTCCTCCAGCCGATTTCCTGATAAATCTGCGAGAGAGAGTGAACGAGAGCGGTCTCCTGGTCCAGAGAGTGGTACACGCGGCGGCAGACTGTCGAGCTGGGTTTCTCCCTTGCCTGGCGTCCTTTGGGTCCGGTCCTCCCTGAGCCGTTTGTATTGCACGTACACCTAAAAGAGCAATATGGTCGTGCAGCGCGTCTTTTTCAAGATGTCGCTCCGACCGTGCGTTTCTGGATGCGGTGGTTCCCTGTCCCCAGATGATGGGCACTGCGTGGCATGTCTGGGGGTCCAGCATGTTAATGCGGTGCTCGCGGGCAGCTCATGCCGTCACTGTGATGGCATGACTGTTGCGCAGTTAAGATCGCGGTTAGCTCTTGCAAAAGGGCTAACCACCCCAGCTGTCCCCTGCACTGCAGTGGGCACTCGGGCAGGTCTGAGGGTTCCAGTGGGAGATTATCAGCCGCCCCCGGGCTCGCGGACCTCCCGCTCCTCCAAGCGCTCCATCCAAGCTTCGAGCGGAGGAAGCGATCCGTCTAACCAGATGGTAGCCCTCTCGATCGATGACAACGGGGACCAGATGTCCACTGCTGCATCGGAGCAGGGGAGCGCTGTCAAAGATCTTGCGTCAGATATGATGGCCGTGCTTTCCCGGGCTGCTTCAGAGATGGATGGAGATGGATTATCCCCCAGCTCCGCGGCCGGACCGACTAGATGGGTGCTACTTTGAGGATAAGAAGGCCAGTCCTTCGAAGCCTCTCGTCCCCTTCTTCTCGGAGGTGCACAGTAGGCTCACACAGTCTTGGAGGGCACCTTTCTCTGGCCGATCTGCGTGCGTCTCCGCCCTAACCACTCTCGATGGTGGAGCAGCCAAGGGTTATGAGACAATCCCGAAGGTCGAGCGCTCTATTGCGGTCAATCTTTGTCCGAGTGGCGTCTCCTCCTGGAGGGGTCTGCCTTGTCTCCCATCCAAAGCCTGTAGGTTATCTGCCTCCCTCGGAGCCAGAGCCTACAAAGCTGCGGCCCAGCTGCACGAGGGTGTTTCCGACGCAGGCTTGTTGCACAAGCTCCGCACCGCAACCGACTATGCTCTTCGGACCACTAAGTCCGCTGCATGTGCGCTGGGAAGGTCGATGGCCACATTAGTGGTCCAGGAGCGCCACCTCTGGCTAAACCTGGCAGATATGCGCTAGGTCGCTTTCTTGACTCCCCCATATCCCAGGCTGGCCTGTTCGGCGACACCGTCGGTGAATTCACCCAGGAATTCAAGGCGGTAAGAGAGCAGTCTGATGCGATGGGTAATGTCATCTATCAGCTCCGCCCGCCGAGCCATCCACATCTGCTGCTCCTCGCCGAGGGCGTCTGCCTACAAGAGCTGCCCCGCCTGCGCCTCCGGCGAAGCGGCCGCGTCAAGCACCTCGTAAGCCGGCCGCCCCCCCTGGCCAGGTCGCCGCTAAGTCCGGTAAACGGACCGCGAAGTGTCGCTGAGACAGGCCATCCGGAGAAGAGGGAATTTGCTCTTTCCCCGGTGGAGGGCCGGGCTCCATTTCCAACGACAGTTTTCAGTGCCACCAAAACCTCAATGAAAGAGCACTTTTCCAATTCTCCGGATGTGACAGCCCGAACTCTGCCAGTCCGGGACGCTATGCCTTCTGGCTCGCAGGTTCGGTGCATTTTGCCAATGGCTCACAGGATCTGGGAGGACGGTCTTCTTTCTCCCACTCCTCAAGTCCCCTATCCGGAGTTCGGGAGCGAGGTGAGTGTGACTCTCTTATCTCCAGCTCTTCCGCGGGACCCCAGCGCTTCCCGGATCAGCTCTCCCACTCCGCGCTGCCCCACTGCAGGTACGTCATCGATTGTAGCGATGAGTCCATTAGCGGGGGCTCTGCCTGCCTGGTTAGTGCGGGCCAGCCCCTCGCGGTGGCTCATACGCACAATCAGACTTGGCTACACAATTCAGTTTGCGAAACGGCCCCCGAAGTTCATGGGCGTGTACTTTACCAGGGTCAGCCCCAGGTCCGCCCCTGTCTTGCGAGAGGAGATTGCTGTCCTCTTGACGAAGGATGCAATCGAGCTGGTCCCTCCAGCCGAGATGAGGAGCAGGTTTTACAGCCCGTACTCCATCGTACCCAAAAAGAGCGGTGGGTTAGGGCCAATTCTAGATCTGCGCATTTTGAACCGCTGTCTGCACAGGCTCCCGTTCAGAGTGCTCAAGCAGAAGCGCATCCTTCGGTGCGCTCGTCCTCAGGATTGGTTTGCAGCGATAGACCTGAAGGACGCATACTTTCATGTCTCCATCCTTCCCCGCCTTCCAGTTGCTGAGGTTTCTGTTCGAAGGCCGAGCTTGGCAGTACAAAGTCCTCCCCTTGGGGCTCTCTCTGTCTCCGCGGGTCTTCACCAAGCTCGGGGAGGGTGACCTAGCGCCCCTTCGGCTCGCGGGCATCCGCATACTCAACTATTTCGACGACTGGCTGATTTTAGCTCACTCTCAGGAACAGTTGACTGTGCACAGAGACAAGATGCTCCAGCACCTCCATCTGTTGGGGTTTCAGGTCAACCGACAAAAGAGCAAACTCGCCCCCGCGCAGAGGATCTCTTTTCTCGGGTTGGAGCTGGACTCGGTCACCATGACAGCGCGCCTCTCCGGAGAGTGCGCTCAGCTAATGCTGAACTGTCTAAGAGAGTTCGACAGAAAAAAAGTGGTCCCACTGAAATTCTTTCAGAGGCTCCTGGGGCATATGGCATCCGCAGCCGCTGTCACGCCGCTCGGGTTACTCCATATGAGACCACTGGCTTCACGATCAAGTCCCCAGACGTGCATGGCACGCGGGCACACACTGGGTCTCTGTTACTGCGCTGTGTCGCCGCACCCTCATCCCCTGGAACGACCCCTCGTTCCTACAGGCCGGAGTGCCTCTAGGACAGGCGTCCAGTCATGTTGTTGTCTCAACAGATGCTTCCAGCACGGGCTGGGAGGCCGTGTGTTGCGGGCTTGCAGCCGCGGGCTTGTGGAAGTGTACCCAGCTGCATTGGCATATCAATCGCCTAGAGCTGTTGGCAGTGTTCCTCGCTCTCCGTCATTTTTTACCGGCGCTGGAGGGACAACACGTGCTGGTCAGGACGGACAGCACGGCGGCGGTGGCGTATATCAACCGTATGGGGGCATCCGCTCTCGCCGCATGTCTCAGCTCGCTCACCGTCTGCTCCTCTGGAGTCATACGCGGCTGAAATCGCTGCGCGCCATTCATATTCCAGGCGAGCGCAACCATGCAGCCAACGCACTCTCACGGGAGCCCTTATGTCCAGGAGAATGGAGACTCCACCCCAAGTCGATTCAGCTGATATGGGCGCAGTTCGGGGAAGCCCAGGTCGATCTGTTTGTTTCCCCCGAGAAAGCTCATTGCCAGTGGTTTTTTTCCCTGACCGAGGGCTCTCTCGGCACGGATGCACTGGCTCACAGCTGGCCTCAGGGCATGCGCAAATATGCGTTTCCCCCAGTGAGCCTGCTCGCGCAGCTCTTGTGCAAGGTCAGGGAGGATGAGGAACAGGTCTTGCTAGTTGCGCCTCTCTGGCCCAACCGGACTTGGATGTCAGAACTCTCACTCCTCGCGACGACCCCCCCCCCTGGCAGATCCCTTTGAGAGAGGACCTACTCTCTCAGGGACAGGGCACCATCTGGCACCCTCGCCCGGATCTTTGGAACCTCCACGTGTGGTCCTTAGATGTGAGGAAGACTTAGGTAACCTACCTATGGCCCTGAAGTGGAGTCTATTCACTGAATGGTGCGTCTCTCGCAGAGAAGACCCCCGAACTTGCCAGATCAGCGTTGTGCTTTCTTTTCTCCAAGAGAAGCTGGAGAGCAGGCTGTCGCCCTCCACACTCAAGGTTTACGTGGCTGCCATCTCCGGTTCCTCAGAGGCACTAGGTGAATTAATCCACCCCGCCCCCCTCTCATGCCCTCTTGGGATCTCACCCTCGTTCTCACGAGCTTGCGCACAGATCCATTCGAACCACTCGACTCAGTATCTTTAAGATTTCTGTCCCTGAAGACAGCTCTGCTGGTCGCGTTGGCTTCTATCAAGAGGGTCGGGGACCTGGAGGCATTTTCTGTCAGTGACTCGTGCCTAGAATTCGGGTCGGCTTACTCTCACGTTGTCCTGAGACCCCGGCCTGGGTATGTGCCCAAGGTTCCTACCACACCGTTTAAAGACCAGGTAGTGAGCCTGCAAGCACTGCCCCCGGAGGAGGCAGACCCAGCCCTTTCATTACTTTGTCCAGTTCGCGCTTTGCGAATCTATCTGGACCGCACTCAGAGCATCAGATCCTCTGAGCAGCTCTTCGTCTGTTACGGTGGTCGGCAGAAGGGAAGTGCCGTATCTAAACAGAGGTTGGCCCACTGGATAGTGGATGCCATCTCCCTTGCTTACCAGAGCCAGCCGTGTCCCCCAGGGGTTCAAGCACACTCCACTCGGAGCATAGCATCCTCTTGGGCGCGTGCACGCGGCACCTTTCTAACAGACATCTGCAGAGCTGCGGGCTCGGCGACACCTAACACATTTGCAAGATTTTACAATCAGCGAGTGGAGCCGGTTTCCTCAAGTGTATTAGGTAACCCTTGGTGATTGAGGAAACAACTCAGTGAAGGTGTTCAATGCGCTTGCTGCGCCATTCTCCCTAACATTCTCCTCTGCGGCCCCCAGCATCTGGCTCAACGGAGGAGTCAGACGCTGGCCCATTATGTTGTAGGTCTGCCCGCTGGTCAGCCCGCATTCTGGGTATAGGTGCCCGCTATGCGCAATCCCCACTAGGCAATCCCATACGCTTATACTGCCACGGTGCAGTCCCCCCTTACAGGCAGACCCGTGTCTTCCTAAACCGCTAACCATCTTATATTCATATGCGTACTCCCCCTTCTCAGGGTTAGTTCATATGCTATTTGCCCCAGTCTCCCTACTTGGGTAGCAGGTGGCCTCCGCAGCGTCCTCCCTATCGGGACGGTATGCTTTCCCAACGTACTGTCGTATTAAATTCCTAGAGATATTCTAGACGCACTTGCGGCTCACGAAAAATATATCTAAATCTGTAAATCTTCTGTTGAAGTGGGATAAGTAAGGGCCAGGGAACACGTTGGAAGACCGCGCCTCTGGGTGATGACGGTGCGCTCACGCTCTCTTTACCTGGCAAACCTCTCATCGGGGGCGAAGGTAAGGTTCAATCATTATGACGTTTTTTTCACATGTGAGCACTGCATTTACATTATGGGTTGGACGCACACATTTCAAAAACTTCACTGATTGTTGTACCCAGTTTATCGGAAGTGACTCTCTTAATTCATGTAAAGCATCATGGGGCATCGGAAAAAGGTGGATAATCAAAGCTGTAGTTGAGCTTCTACTTGTATCTTTCAGCTTTAATACTGCAAAGCTAATTGCTTATTGATAGAATAAAATACTTTTAAAAATAAAAATTTATTTTGTTTCGTAAAGTACTATAGAATAAACTTGATATGACAAATTACTGAGCGTGTGCATACGTCTATGATCAGATCAGATGCAAATTCAATGGCTGTTTTCTTTCTTTTTCGTTTTTATAATTTCGTTTTTACCCCTACACAAATAATTCAAAATATGTTTGCTGTTTTGTATAAAAGGCTTTGACTGTGGTCTAAAATGATCTTACCTGTACCAGGTGTATTTTGGCTGTATATCTGTACAGCTTGGCAGGGAACTGTAAGTGATGAAGCTGTTACCATGACAACGGTCATCAGGAGTAACAACACACATTTTCGCTTTTCCTTTAGTTTCACTGGGAGGAATGTTGAACCTTAAAGTTTCATTAGTGCAATCGAACACTGGAGCTCTGGAGGAAAACATTCATGCAGATGAACAGTTAGATACAACAGAACTGAAAATACATTAACCCTCTATTGACACTATGGCAAAAGAATATTTGCTTTTATTAATTTACTCAAAAACTGACACATGCACATATATCCTATAATTTATCTTAATATGCACAATATTTACTTAATGAACATTACTAAACACAGACAAACAGTCTCACTCTTTAGGAATACAGTCCAGATCCCCCTGAATATGGATTTTGGTGACAGAGTCCAGGTTTCTTCCTCTTAGTAAAACATTGTTTCTGCCATGAAAAGAAACTCTGTGGTGCTCTAAAGAGAGAATCTCTGGCTCCTACACAACAGCAAAAACATGTTTCATGATATGCAAGGTGTTTGAACATTTTACTGAGCTCTTCTACAAGATATTTTACTTTCTCATTGGGACACTTACTTCATACTTGGAGAGTAGATCTTTACATGCATCCTAAAGAATAGAAGCATTTAATGTCTTTTTTTCTGATTTGCTTCAGTCTGTGCATTCATATTTCAGCTTTCAACAATAAATTTGATTAATCTTGACTCTGCATGAATACCAAGCGCTTTTTCAGATAACTATATATTTTAGATTATACATCGTCTCACCCAAATTTGTAATTGTGGTCCAAGTCCATCTGACCAATCACATTTCTGGGTTGTAGAGGACCAGTGACACCCAGATGAGATACACTGCACACACCTGTGTTTATTTGATGTTACAATGCAACTTTAAAACTCATACACCTGAAATACATTAAATACATTATGCTATTTTTAAGACACTTTTATTAAGTTCTTACTGTGTATAAGGAGGACTTGGTGAATTATCTGTGATATTCAAGCAGTTTATCAGTGTCAGCATCTCCGTGATTTTCTGATCCTCAATATTAACTGAAGCTGAGACCTTTAATCCTGGATAGATAATAAAAAAGTCATCAAAATGACTTTCTTAAAAAAATACATTTGGGAGACAACTTTATACAAAGCGGCAAATGTTCCTTGTAATTTATATTGATTTTTTTTTTGGTTAAAATTTATCAGGTTTATTTAAGCGTGTATTTTTTAGGAAATATTTGAAAGTAAGTGGTTCTCTGCATTTAAGATGCTTTATTATTAAATGTATATGCAGTTTTAGCTAGTTAAGAGACTTATGGCCCTATCATACACCCAGCGCAATAGGACGCAAGACCTGTTTGGCACGATTTGTTGCTATTTTCAGACCAGCACAATCCTATTTTTCACGTTTTGCGCCACGTTGTTTAAATAGCAAATCCATTTGTGCCATGTGGACTCATTGGTGTTCCGGTTTATAAAGGAGGTGTGTTAAGGCGCATTGTTGGTGCGTTGCTATTTTGAAGAACTAAAATAGACTGCTCAGTTGACCAGCTGAAAGCAGGTCTAAAGTCCAGTGCAGCGCGCGTTAGTTGTGAGCCTCACTTACACATTGCATACACACAGGATGTACAGCAATACACAAATATCTTTACAAATGAAAAAATAAAGGATTAAAATATTACAAAAATTATTGTTTTCTACATAAATATATCATGCCTTCTTCATGTCCGGGGGGCTTTTTTCAGTTTATTCATGACAAATTGCTTTTGTATAATGATATTTTGTTATTTGTTTTTATAAAAACAAGCTTAGATTTGTCCACCTGTCGGATTTTGGACCATATGGGGCATAGGACGTGTGTTTGGATATAACTCAAGTTTTGACCACACTTCGTTGCTGGAAATTAAAACTGAATTTAGAAATAGTTTTGAAACAAATCTTTGTGCTTAACAAACTAAATTAAATATATAGGTGGATGGATGTCTTCAGTGGAGTGCGTACAACACCGTTTCCTTATCCAGTCAAGTAAAGGAGTAAAGTAAAGAGTAAAAGTAAAGTAAAGAGGAAGTAAAGAGGCCAAATGGAGAAAGCTCGTTCTTTATCCTCACGCTGCAGATGGTCTGTTTAACTGTTTTTTTGAACGCTAGTTAAGCGTTCAGTTTTTCCGCTTACAAAGTCCACCATGTAAATAGCAAATGCGCCATGGCGCGACGCAACTTACTCTTAAAGGGAATTGGAGATGAGACTCTGATTGGTGTAATGCACGTTATGACCAAAACACACCCATAACTCATTAAGAAAATAAGCATAACCCTGTTAGACCATTCGCCGTAACGCAAAGCGTATTTTTCTGTCATTAAAATAGCAAAAGTGGATTCGGACACGTCCTTAATGCTTTTGCATCATGTGCTTTAGACTTTGCATCTAGATCGTTAAAATAGAGCCCCTAGTCTTGATTGCTGAGAGAGCAAAATACAATTGTAGGAAGTGAAATCGAATTCATGTACGGTTGCTCTGTGGTTACTCACTACAGACATACAGATACACACATGGTATAGTAAAAAACATTAAGGGTAAAAAATGCATATAGCCTTTAGGGTTGGGCCGATAGACGATGCCATCGTCCATCGCCGATGGCCGATAGACATCACGATGCTGAGCCGGCATCGCGATCCTCCGCCCCGCCCCCGTTGCAAACCCGCTCGTGAAAAATACACACTCAGGCCCTGTTTACACTAATACAGTTTAGTTTTAAAATGGCATTTTAGAACGAAAATTATCCAAGTCCACACTGGTGTTTCATCTAGCAGTTCTGAACAGCCCTCCGTCCACTGAAAACGCACATCATGTGACCACACCCACACACAGACACAGACACAGCCACCCACACACACAGACAGCTACAGCCACACACACTGTCATGCGCTCGCCTGAGCTCCAGAGAACAGTGTACGTCGGACAGTTTATCAAGGGTTTATCGCTGGATTGTGTCTCACTATAGTTGTTAAACGTGATATTTAATTAATCTTGTCTCTATCCAGGGCTTAATTTGTGCCGAAACACGCCGGATCCAGATGGGGCACCTCATTTTACTGATCTCCCTCCTCAACCGCCCTCCTCCCCTGTGCGCTGTTCATTTTCACTTTCTTCCGCGACTCCCCAACCCTCTTCACTTTTGTCCGTGACACCCCCGCATCGCTCACTTTCGTCCGCGACACGCCTCCGCCATCCACCGCCGTGGTGGATGAAACGGTAGGCTACAAATAATTAATTCGTTATGAGTCAATTAATTATTCATAAATAATTAATTCACCTCCGCCTATGAAGACGATGCCATCGTCCATCGCGATGTTTCACATTAGACATCGTACGATGCTAAATTGGTCAACATCGCCCAACCCTAATAGCCTTTTGGATCTTTGGCCTATTGTACACTATATTTTACTTAAATCAAGCACTTTAGTATGTTGGTTAACACATCAAAATAAGTGTGCTTGAAAAAATGTGCTTATATAAAACAAACAATGTTTTCATTATTACAATTTGCACTTTTAAAAGTTGGTATGAAATGGAAGTTAAGCTTGTTCTTTTTTTCAACTATCAGTAAATACATTTGAAACGGTTTTGAATTGAGAAAAAAATCTATGTGCGGTGCATGATTTTGTCCTTTGGGAACTGATTGGATTGTTGGAAAAAATGGGTATTGCTAACAAAATGGAGGAAGATTTGAATGCCAGTTTGCACTCAGTTGTGGAGGATTACTGTCCACCGGAATCACTGTTGGCACCCTCTGGAGCAAAATATTTTCAGATGAAAAATGATGATGAGAAAAACATAATAAAAACGTTTTACAGAAAGAATTGTATCATATTTGCTCAAACCACTGCCTCTTGCAAAGGCAGTGCAGAAGCAAGACTCGCCCTTATAGGCCCGCCCTAAAGGACTGATTGCCCCGCCCTAAAGGCATACCTGTGTGTGGAAGTGAAGAAAAGTCGTTTTGATGGGGGGAGGTTGTGGTATTTGATTCAAGATTATAAAGGCAAATACCAAATGATGATTAATGAAGCGCACAGATACATTGTTTATAACAAGCACTATTATATACATATAAAAATAAGAAGAGTGCATTTTTAATTTTCAAGTGTTCTATTAATATTAATATATGTAATGTGTATATAATATGCAATATCTGTAATTTTAAATATATACTTTTGAACTTTTAGTGTGATTTTTACATGTACAAATTCAATGCACTGAAGCAAATGCTACACTAATGAAATGATCTGACAGAGAACCAACCTCCACTATTTAGTAGCTGGTCAGAAAAAGAACAAGAGCATTTTGGGAAAACTGAAGTCAGATCAGACCCCTCACACAGGTTCACACTTCCATTGCTGAAGACACATGAAAAGGCAGGATTTCCTGTGCTCTCCAGACTCAAAGCAAGATGGAGAGTAATCTGTAGATGAGAGGGCAATAGCTGGTCAAAATACATTACTGATATATTTTAAATATTTGCAAATTGAACTATTAAATACAGCTACATTTCAAACAAATATAATACCTTTCTGGAAGATTTCTCTGCAAAAAGCTGAAAAGAAACTAGTAATTCCTTGAAAGAGTCTTTTGGGCTGGACATCCATAAAGATTCTGAGCATTCATCTAGGGTGGAGCATCTAGACAAGCAGAAATACAGTATATCATTTAGTGTTTAGAACTACTTTTTACAATAAATAGCTACTTAAAAAAACAGGATGGAAAATGGTATAACATATTAAATAAATAGTAAAAAATTCATTTTTGCACATTAATCACTCTTAATGTTCAACAGATATAAATTTTACCTCAGTGTTTTCACACACCAGCCGCAGAGAGGATCAAGAGCAGATCTGCAGTCTTTCAGAATTCTATATTTAGCACAGTCAACCACGGGCACTCTTCTTATCTGTATCATAATCATGAGCAGAAAAACATCCACTATTTCGTTCACATGCTTTTTAAATTGAGAAAAAAGACAGAGTGAGCTTGACAACAATCTAAAGAATGATATCAAACCTACAGTGTTGCCGTAATTTAAATACATTTACACTGTCAATATCTGTGAACATGAACAAACTACAAATTTCAAAAGTGACATTAATTCCAATTTACATTGAGTTTATATTGTAATCGTAAATTAAAGCTCACCTGTTTCCTCAGAGCGATGTAGATGTGTTTAAAATCTACTGGATCAATGTGCATTCTGGGAAACACCGCTCGTTCATCGTCAGATTTGTACAACACTATCGGACAGCCTGGTCTGTAATTCTCGTCCAACACAAGCTACAAACACAAATAGCATCATTATCCAAACCATTTTGGTGGTGTTTTATTAATGTCGCCGAATCAGATCTGAATGTCTGAGAACAGTCAAACCATTCGACATATCAATACACCACATTGCTTTATTTGGAAAATTTGGCAAATAAACATCACACTCACACCGAATGAAATGGCAAGTTTGAAAACTGTAGAAAAACTACAAATATATTAACCTATGAAAAAGTCCTCAGTCCAGCAAGCCTGTATTGGTCCTATTTACACTCGGTATCTTCCTTTCTGTCTCTCTTTTATTAATTCAGATAAATGCTTTTCTTAAAAACTAAAGTCTTATCTCACATCGTTCATTCGAAACACAATGCACACTCATGGATTTTTCCTTACTTGCAGTATTATTTGAGCAACGTGCTTTATATATGACTAATACTATCCTAAATAAATTAATTGCTAAAAAGAAAAAACAAAGTGCTGCTAAAAAACTAAAATAAATAATACTATGTACAGTCTAATTTCTTATTTGTAGGAAATCTGGTGACCAGGCATTCCAAACAACGAATTAACTCGCGGCTGAACTACCAAAATACGAGGCATTGTTTGCGAAATGAACGATGTAGTGACAAGTGTTTCCCTAAACCATAGCTACTCTGTCGCAGATCTATCATTTGAACCCCATTAGTTATAACTTAAAACATTTTTAATGCTCTTAAAGGCATGGGGTAACAACTTTTTTTTAGAGAAAATCTGTGTTCAATTAAAATTTTTTGTTTAATTTATATTGTTTACATGCATAAACATTTTTAAAAATACAATATTGGTTTTGATAAAAACATACATTAGGTTTCCATATTTACTGAAGCTTATTTAAACATACATATAACATAATATATTTCTTTTACAAACATCATGGAGAATATTACATATTCTATTCTGAAATAAAACCACATACTACCACATGTAAGCTAAACTATAAATCAGCAAATAATGATGTAAAACTAATTTCATTTATTTGTTGCCTATATTACATTTGGATTCAGAAATTATTATTCTTATAATTATTACGATTTCAATTTTTTTTTTATTTTGTTTAATTTGATTGTCTACTTCTTAATTTGACACACTCAATCCTCTGCATAAATGTAGCCCTATATGTCATATACAGCAAAGATTTTTTCATATATAGCATCTGTGTTTTTTGTTTGCACAGGCTTCTTAACAAAGATTTATGCTTGTAAATCATAGGCCGCCTAAAGCTTTTGTCATGAGCTATGGCTGTGTTCATAATGGCAAAACATTTTTTAAAGTGCACTACGAAGGAAGCGCAATAGTTAAATATAAAGATAGTTAAAACAACTGTAAAAAATAACTCTGAGTGTAAATTACATGTGAGAGAAACAAGCTTTTTTATCATTCAAAGTGGATGTTGGAATTTTCTAAAGAAATAGGGCAAGGGCAGATAACTCAACACAACCAGGGACTATGCTTTTAACTAAAGCTCTAGAGGAGTACTTGTAACCACATACAGTATGTTTGCAATGCACTTTGCGGATGTTCATTAGAACGATGGATTTAGGAAACACCAAATTACTGAACTATGTTTCCAATGACGAAACTTGTTTCTTACCACAGTGTAACTGCATCAGTGGAGTTGTCACAATTAGTGTTACAGCCTTTTCTCTTACTAGGAAGGATTGTTTTTAATGAAGTAGAGAAAAATAAGACATGAGACAGACCTTTATCAGTTGACCATCACTGGTTCCCATGAACAGCACAATACAGGATTCACTTCTAACTGCTGCCACTGATGACATTGAGCTGGACTTGAAGACCACAGAGAGCGGCTGAAGTTCACTGCCACTCTAAAACACAATTTTTGTGACTTTAGTGAACAGTGAAAATAAGTTTTATCATGAAAAAGGTATCTGTGACCCAATTTCCAACCTCAGAACCACATGTTTGTTCTCCCTGAGTGCAGAACTCTTTGACTCTGCCTTGAATGCGGCTGATGTCGTAGAGAGCCAGCGCGGTGTTCTCCGGGTCCTGCTGATCCTGTGCACTGAACACTCCTGCCCAAATAACAGCCTTCACTGAGGGAATAACAGCAGAGGAGAGCAGCACTGGACGAGCTTTATCACTGCAGCACTTTATCACTGCAGACTGAAGAGATCTGAAGATTTCACTCTTTGTTCTTTTAGAGCTGTTCAACCACAGGACATGAACTTTCCTCTCAGAGTCTGTCATTGTGTTGAGAAATAAGTACAAATCTGAGGATGAAGCTCTCTGGAATCCATCAACAAACTCCACTTCTCTTGCGGTGGTCTGAATGGAGGGTGTCAATCCTTCCTCATTATTAGAGAAAATTCCACCTGCCTGAGAGTGTAAAGTGTTCCACAAGGTAGCAACAGGATACAGGGAATCTTGAGGTCTTACATTGTTGTTGTTTTTCCCAACTAAAAGGTATCTACTGCTGGCTTTACCCACTAAAAACGCAACAGATTTCTCATCCTGTTGCAATCCTATTGATTTGCCACTTTCGTAGTAAACACGCTTTGTGATGTCATTTATATCAAGAATTTCACAGTATCCATCTTTCAAAGTCCCGCATGTTATCAAGGTGTTGTTGTCGTCAAAAGGCACCAGAATGTTAACTCTGTTTGGATTAGTATTAGTGACTTCCTTGCTTTTCTCCAAAACAAGATTGGGTCTCATCTGTTGCAGTTGATTGGCGGTAAGAACAAACAACTTACGGTTACTGATTGTAAAGTCATTGATATCTTCATTAAAGTCGTGCACATCATTGCAGATGCAGTGTTTCAGAAGTACAAGTATTCCAAGTAAGTATCCTCTCATTTTTGAATATCTGAACATGCTGCTTGGTCGGTCTGTTGGAGTAATTGATGTGAACTTGTCACAGTGATCAAATTCTCTCAGATGCATCTGCAAATGAAATGATGCAAGTGAAAGCTGTGTGGTGAGATGAGGGTGGAAGATTTAATCCTACAGATAAATTGTATCTAACGCTTAGGTCAATCTAGCTAAATTAGTAACTTAATTTACCTTTTAATTCATACATTATAGTTCATGTATAAATACCTTATACTGTAGTCTCTATATACTGTAGTTTTGTTTTTTTTCAGTCGGATGGATTGTGTCTCAAACCAGGAGTCATAATTTTGTGAATATTTAACTCTGAGTATTTCTGGGCTCATCAGTGCAATAATTATGATTTTCTGCCAGAGTTATTCTTTGAAAAAGTTAGTCTTTCATAATAGGAAATAGATTTATAAAGCCTAATAATAGGTTAACCATGGAAAATCTTGTAGTTAGATTTAGGGGTTGAGTTTTGGCAATCATTCCTCATTTGTTTTCTTTCATTATTTATCATTTTTACTTGAAACTGAAAAAGTTATGGCATCACGGTGGCGCAGTGGGTAGCACGATTGCCTCACAGCAAGAAGGTCACTGGTTTGAGCCTCGACTGGGTCAGTTGGCATTTCTGTGTGGAGTTTGCATGTTCTCCCTGTGTTTCGTGGGTTTCCTCCGGGTGCTCTGGTTCCCCCACAGCCCAAAGACGTGCTATAGGTGAATTGGGTAAGCTAAAATTGCCCGTAGTGTATGTGTGTGAATGAGTGTGTATGGATGATGGGTTGCAGCTGGAAAGGCATCTGCTGTGTTAAACATATGCTGGATAAGTTGGTGGTTCACTCTGCTGTGGTGACCCCTGATTAATAAAGGGACTAAGCCAAAAAGAAAATGAATGAATGAAAAAGTTATTTAATTGAAATTGTATTAAATTAAATTGAAAAGTAGCAAACAATAAATTTTGGTGTTTTTTCAGCTGATTTTGCCTTTGCACATTTCTGTATATTATAGTATTAAAATATATCCAAATAATGGTCACAGTAAACATTACAAGTCTGCACAGCAACAGCTGCACATATTGGTAGGTGAGAATGTTTTAACCACAGCTTGCACAGGAAATACCATGCGTATAGCAAAAAAAGTGGTAAGCATTTTGTGTTTTATAAAATTATTTCCCTAGGTGTTATATGCGATATGTAAATAGCTTTGGACATTTGAAAGCCTTTATCTTTAAGATAGTGAAGTATATATACCAGAGATATTGTGTTTTTTACCCCAAAATATATGTATTTTTTCCATTAAATATACAACACATATAGATATACAGTATAATTCTTTATTCTAATGTAGCCAAAGATTTTAAGAGCTACTTGATACACAAAAATGGCCCTTGAACACTATAGCCTCCGTGATGCGTATTTATGCCAGTCTATAAAAAGATAATATAGCTTAAAACACTTTAAAATTTTAGAGGAAGTATGTCAAGTTTGCACAACCAATGTTTGGTCTTATTAACCTGCTACCCATAATTAAACGTTATGTAGCCTACTTTTTGATTACTTGACCCGCACATTAACGGCAGCACCAGCGGACATAAATGAAATCTGTGCATAACAGGTTTTTATGTGTCCCCAGTATGCAAAGTCAAGAGAGTGACTCCATAAGGTAAACTGCACACACTTGATTATGTAATGTGTGAAATCAGGAACGCGTCTCACAATGCAAAGCATAACTTATTGAGAGCCCTATCATACACCCGTCGCAAGGCGCGATGCAATTGTTGTTTGCTAGTTTTAGCTCGACGCTTTTTCAGTTTATTCATGACAATTTGCTTTTTTATAATGTTGTTATTATTATTATTATTAGCAGTATTATTTATTATATGCATATTTTTATTTGTTTTATTAAAAACACGCCTAGATTTGCCCACCTGCCAGGTTTTAGACCATATGGGGTATAGCATGTGTGTTTGGAAATAACTCAGTTTTTGGACATCACTTCGTTATTATTGTTAATTTATTCGTTTGCTGGAAATTAGAACTGAATTTAGAAATAGTTTTGAAACAAATCTTTGCGCATAACAAACAAAATTAATTATGTATAGGCTAATGGACCTGCGTACAACACGTTTCCTTATCCACGAGAGTGAACGTGAAAATAAAGAATTAGGAGGCTCATTCTCTCATTCTCATTCTCACGCTGTAGATGCTCTGTTTAACTGTTTTCTCGCTAGTGAAGTGTTTAGTTTTTCCATTTACAAAGTCTGCCATGTAAATAGCAAATGCGCCATTGAGCAACACAACTGACTCTTAAAGGGAATGGGAGATGAGACTCTGATTGGTTTATTTTCAAAACACATCTATAACGCAATCTCACGGCAATTCGTAACTTTTTGATTTAGTGGCTAATTCGTATGAATTCGTACGATCTAGTTCTTACAAATTAGTACGATTTGCTCATCACCCAATGACGGTTGGGGTTAGGGGTGGGGTTAGGAGCCATGCCTCCTTTTTAAAATCGTACATTTTTTCCGTCCTTAAATTAGCAAAAGTGGATTCTGACACGCCCTTAATGCTTTTGCGCATATCTTGTGGTATGCACTTGTTTAATAAAAAGTCTTTGTAATTGTATTCAACATGCAATAAAGTGCCATCTAATAAAACTAAACCGCATAATCTTTTGTATTTACAAGTAAAATTAATACTCGGCCTATGCCTAAATCCAAAAAGCACTATATAATTTATATATTTATAAAAAAAACACTAACCGCAGTGAGTTATGTCTTTCTTTTTTACTCTTAATTACTGTGCGTTTAATGTTAAAGAAATCCATAATGAATAGGCCTATAAGTGCCTATCCTCTGTGTGTGTGTGTGTGTGTTTTCCACCAACTGTGTCTTTTATTACTGAAGCAGCTTTCTTTCAAAACCGAAAGTTACTACATCTTTCTGGCAATATTTCGGCTTTCAATCGAATGAAAAAACAATTTAGATGAGCCTGAAGAAACTGTGCGTGCAGCCGCACATTGAATCTGAGGTCGCAACTCATCTTGCTCTTGCTGTCATCCAGACATCGATACGTAGATGCCACATAAACATCAAGTCGCAAAACTGAGGTCGGTACCAGCTGAAGCCCTTGCGAAATGTCAAAATACAGCCCTGAAATTAACAGGGAATGTCTTTCAGCCAAAAAGTCTATCAGTAGGATATTCTGTAAAAATGCAATCAGAGCCAATGTTATGTTGCTTAAACGGCTATTAAAGTTCTAATAAAATTAAAACCAAAATACAATTAATTGCATTTTTCGTTTGATAAAAATATATAGAAACGAAATAAAATCAAAAGGTGGCTAATTTGTTTTAATAATAAAAAAAAAGACATGCTTAGACTATTTAAGCTTAATGGCTATACGCTGCCAATAGGCCTTTAATAAATATTATTTTACTGTGTACTGGGTTATAATGTATATTTTACAATAAAAAACTAAATATAACATGTCTCACTGTCATTTAAAACATGTAATTCATAACACATCAGAAGACCTGCAGTGTGTAAACTGTATACAGGGGGTGTTGGTCAATAGCCTACACCACATAACGCTATTGAACTAACATCTCAGAGGGAGATTATGTTAGCCTAATTTGAGAGAAATAAAAAATAAAAGAATTTTTTAAAAAGGAAGGAGTTTCAGCACTTGCCGCTGGATTAAGTAGATGGGGCTGTGTGTGTGTAGCGCCTTTAAGCGGCGTGTGTCAATTAACTACTGCTGCTGAGCGGGAGCGCGCGTAAGAGCGCAGAGCTGGTATAGATAAAAACAAAAGTAAGTTCATATTATAAATATTTCATTAACAATACTTATCGAAAATTCATTTAATTTTACCCCTTGAATAGAATTTTTTAGTTGAACCATTAAGAAATCAGGGCACTCTAGAGCCCTGCAATACTTTGTAATAAAGTAACGTTATTAACCGTTTTTTTATTTCTTCTAGAAAAGCCCTATGGCGACATAACAATTTTTCTGAAAAAGTGGATCGTGCAGTAATTTTGATCGTCCACGATCAAATGTCGTGTTATCGCACAGCCCTACTATGTATGTTAATGCTTTATTAACTCAACTTCAAGCAGTTTTTTGAACTAATCTAAGATATATGAATGTTGATTTGAATAGTTTATTAATCATTTACTTATTCATTCTGAATGATCTTAAAATAGCACCAACTATTCTTAAATAACTAGTTTGTAAATAATGCAATACTTAACTAATGAAAAAATAATCATTAATAAAGTATGAAAATACAGTCATTAAACACATTATAAGTGTGCTTATAAGTCAAGAATACAGCATTTGTACAGTAGCTGTATGTGTAAACTGCTTACTAATATCTAATAATGTAGAGTTAATGCTTTACAGATAATGAATTAACTATTTGCTAATTATTAATAAATGATTCATAGTATGTAGTTATTATAAAGTGTTACTAAATTTTGTGCTATTGAATTTAAATGTATGTATTTAGCTGTGGGATGCTTCTATTATCATGTGTCTGTGTGCTTACAGTATGTGGGCCTATTAATATAAACCAGACCAGACTTTGTTTTGTGGATTTCATTTATTTGCCATGATTTTAGTAAGCATTAACAGTGATAACATCTGGTTAATAGCAGATAATCAAATAATAAAATGGAATTAGCCATGATACATTAGAAATATTCTCCTACAAATACTTGTGCTGTCGCACTAAATAGAAGACCAGTCAGCTGTAGGAACTGGGTGGATTGTTGTTTATACAGTCTAAATGAAAAAAGTATATTACACCACCTGCTGGTTGATCTCACATTATATTTATTCAGTTTGAACTTTGAACATTTACCTTGAGATCTAGAATGTATAGATAACAAAACACACACAGTTTGATTACAGCAACAATACACAGCTCTACAATAAGACATATCGTGCAAATGCAACCAAGAGCAGATATTGTGTGTGAAATGTCACAAATGTGGCTTAATTCTGCGTGTTCAAGCACCAGCCGCAAAGAGGATGCAGAGCAGATCTGCAGTCCTTCAGAGGGTTGTATTTAGCACAGTGAACCACAGACACTCTTCTTATCTACATGAAACACATGAGCAGAAACACATCTATTTTAGAGTCAGTGTATGAGGCCAGTGGTATTTCCATTTTAATTTACATAAATATTTCAACAATATTCTAAAGTTAGCTTTTTATGTTTTATTTTGCTGCTTATGATGCTCACCTGTTTCCTCAGAGCGATGTAGATGTGTTTGAAATCTACTGGATCAAAGTGCATTCTGGGAAGGACTGATTGTTCATCATCAGATTTATACAGCACCGTTGGACAGCCTGGTGTGTAATTTTCATCCAAAATCAGCTAGATATACAAATCATAAATAATCATCTTATAGTTAAAATGAAATCGTAAACATGATGAAACACCAAACGAATACTCAATGAGACTACTGAAAATAAATGAATGTGTGTAAGATAGAGGTGAATGAGACCTTTATCAGTTGACCATCACTGGTTCCCATGAACAGCACAATCCAGGATCCATTTCTAACTGCAGCTACTGATGACATTGAGCTGGACTTGAAGACCACAGAGAGCGGATAAAGATTACTACCACTCTGAAACACAACAAAAAAAAATACTTTTTATATGACCTAAATAAACACTGAAATCATAAAACACACATTCCATTACAAATTATTTTATAACTAAAAAGATGCCCATGACTCGATTTCCAACCTCAGAACCGCACGTCTTTTCACCAGCAGCGCAGAACTCTTTGACTCTGCCTTGAATGCGGCTGATGTCGTAGAGAGCCAGCGCGGTGTTCTCCGGGTCCTGCTGATCCTGTGCACTGAACACTCCTGCCCAAATAACAGCCTTCTCTGAGGGAATAACTGCAGAGGAGAGCAGCACTGGACGAGCTTTATCACTGCAGCACTTTATCACTGCAGACTGAAGAGATCTGAAGATTTCACTCTTTTTTCTTTTAGAGCTGTCCATCCACAGGACATGAACTTTTCTCTCAGAGTCTGTCATTGTGTTGAGAAATAAATACAAATCTGAGGAGGAAGCTCTCTGGAATCCATCAACAAACTTCACATCTCTTGCACTGCTCAGAATGGCAGGTTCTGATCCTTCCTCGATATAAGAGAAAATACCACCAAACTGATTATGTTCAGTGTTCCGCAATCTAACAACGGGTGTTTGAGATGTTGATTTTTCGGCCTTTTTCCCAATCAAAAGGTATCTACTCTCGCTTGTACCCGCAATAATCGCTACAGATTTCTCATTCTCTTTCGGTCCTATAAATAATTTACTTTCATAGTAAATACTGTTTGTAATGTCATTTATATCAAGAACTTCGCAATATCCGTCTTCATAAGTCCCACATGTTATCAGGGTGCCGTTGTTGTCAAAAGGCACCAGAATGTTGACTGGATGAGTGTTGTTATTGATGTCCTTCTTCTTCTCTTCAGAAAGATCGTGTCTCATCTGATGCAGTTGATTCACAGTAAGAACAAACAACTTACTGTTACCAACTACAAAATCCTTAATGTCTTCATCAAAATCCACCACATTACCACAAATGCAGTATTTCAGGAGTACAAGTAGTCCAAGTAAGTATCCTCTCATTTTGCTAAATATCTGAACATGCAGATAGATTGGTCTACTGTAATGGATGAGATCTTGTCTCAGTCTTTAACGTTTCTCAAAAGCTTCTGCAAATGACGTGATGGAAGTGAAAGCAGCACTAGTAGGATGAGGGCGGGGGTTTAAAAGCTGCTGAGAATTTGTATTCTTTAATATATTTATTAGTAAGTTGAACTATCCAAATATTGTCAATTTTTTGCAAAACGAAATATAAATTATAACTGAAGTCAAAACCTAAAACATAAATTGCTTTAGAAATTTACTGATGAGATTACCATAAAATTGAAGGTCAAGGAAAGCTGTGTAGCGTGATTAAATGTTTAATATAACAGATAATACAGTGCTGCAGATTTTAGTGGTGCGATAATGAATTTGTGTATTTTGGGAAACGTTTGCAACCACTTTTTATCAATTAATTAGAGGCATCACAATTGAAATATCATTCAGGGACTATAGGCCTATTTCACAAATAGTGATCAAGACTGAAATAGGGAATCGTTGTTTCTGGTCAGCAAGCCACATAGTAATTTATAGTAAATACTATATTGTTTTTGAATGATATTAAAGTGCTTGAATTAATTTGTGGAAATTATGGTTGCAACAAGTATAGTAACACAAACAAATTAACTGTACTGTTTTATAAAAAAAATCTATTACTAACAGTTGCTACAGTTTAGTAAAAATACAGTAGTAATTATTAGTTTATCAGTTTAAGATACAGAATTCAGTATCATTCATTAACAAAAAGTTTGACATTTTTTTTCACTTGGGTTTAAAAGAGTACATCTATAAGAATTTATTTTAATATCATTCACATTGTTGTTTTAGTTTTTGAATTTTATTACAAAATTATCATGTAGAATTAAGTACTTTAAAGAATATTCAACTTTAAATAGATAACAATGTGCTGTAATTTGGTAGGAAAACGCTGCCATCTACTGAAAAACTATTGTATTTAACTCAGTAAACTAAAAAAAGAGAACATTAAGATCCTCAATTAGTTTATAACACTCAATCCAACAATTAAACTGTCTAACATGTTTTATTTGTGTATGTAGATGTGTGGATGAAGTCATCAAGTGTTTAATCATTTTTATTTACGTAATTTGATGACCAAAACACATAGTATGTTCACTGGATAGAGGTTAAAATGACAGTTACAATATAATAATGAAATAGTGACTGATAGCAAACTAAACTGTTCAGTCTATTATAATGAATGGCAATAGTAGCAGCGGCTGGGCAACCAGAAACAACACTTCCCTATTCCGGTCTCCATCGCCATATTTGTGAAATAGGCCTATTGTACAAAAAATGTGAGGTTTTACTGTGTCAGTAAACAAGCTGTCAGGTGCAGAGACTGCAAGTGTAATTATTAGAATAAGCCTGAGTGCAAATAGAAGTATAAAGGCCCACATCACAGTTTTTTGTCATTGCTAATGGGTGAAAAGAAGTTTGATACATCCTGTGGTTTCCTATTAGGAAACATCCCAAAATTGTTCACACTGTTATGAAGCCATATTTAGACGAATATGTTGATATGGGCTGCAATCTTTTGTCTCAATTACAAAATAATAACAACAAAAACAAAAACACATTAAAGAACATCAATTCAGTTGTATAGTACATAATTGACTGCTTTACGCAGCTTTAAAGTATTATACAACTAGAAATATTAACCAATTCCAAAAAGCTGAATAATTGATTAACAAGTGGAATAATCAACAATTATTCAATTACTCATCTTCATAGTGGTTAGATCAAGTAAATACATTATAAAAATTCAATTTTGTTGTAGCTTCGACAAAATTTTACAATGGTTGATCTCACATGATATTTATTTAATTTGACCATTCACCTTGAGATCTAGAACGTCTAGATAACAAACAAACACACGCACGCACGCACGCACGCACGCACGCACGCACGCACACACACACACACACACATACACACACACACACACACACACACACACACATAGTTTGATCTTGACTACAGTAACAATACACAGCTCTACAATAAGACAACAAAGAGCAGAAATCGTGTGTAAAATGTCACAAGTGTGGCGTAATTCTGCGTGTTCAAGCACCAGCCGCAAAGAGGATCCAGAGCAGATCTGCAGTCCTTCAGAGGCTTGTATTTAGCACAGTGAACCACAGACACTCTTCTTAACTACATGAAACACATGAGCAGAAACACATCTATTTTAGAGTCAGTGTATGAGGCCAGTGCTATTTCCATTTTGTTTGACATAAATATTTCAACAATATTCTAAAGTTTTTTTTTTCAGACTCATGTCATATATACTGTATCAAAGTATCATATTTGCTTTTTTATGTTTCATTTTGCTGCTTATTATGCTCACCTGTTTCCTGTTATAGAGATCAATATAGATGCAATCTATATATATTGCAATATAGATGTCACGATCACCAGCGATCTTCTCCCCTTAGATCGCTGGTTTACATGCACAAACACTATGGACTACAAATCTACCATATCATGGACTACATCTCCACACATGCACTCCACTCTCACACACATGTTACTCATCTCTACTGATTGCACACACACCATCGGAGGCTTGTCAAAGACTGATAACACACAGTACATAAGCAGCACACACACTCACTCCAGGGCCGAGTCTTGTTACCTGTTCATAGTCACAATTCTAAGCGTTACCTTGTCTTGTTCTTGCCGTGTTTGGACCCTCGCCTTGTTTATCTGTTTCTCCCTGTCTGCTGCCATCCTTGTGACCATCTGCCTGCTACATTGACTACGATTCTGGATTGCCTTCATACATCTGTTTGCTCCTGTATTGATCATTGCTTGCCTGACCATCCCTTGATAAAACCTGCATTTGGATCCGCATCCTGTTGTCAGCTTATATCCCTGGTTACAATAGATGTGTTTGAAATTACTGGATCAAAGTGCATTCTAGGAAGGACTGCTTATTCATCATCAGATTTGTACAGCATTTTTGAACAGCCTGGTGTGTAATTTTCATCCAAAATCAGCTAGACATACAAATCACAAATAATCATGTTATAGTTAAAATGAAATCGTAAACATGATGAAACACCAAACGAATACTCAATGAGACTACTGAAAAATAAAGGAATGTGTGTAATATAGAGGTAAAGGAGACCTTTATCAGTTGACCATCACTGGTTCCCATGAACATCACAATCCAGGATCCACTTCTAACTGCAGCTACTGATGACATTGAGCTGGACTTGAAGACCACAGAGAGCGGATAAAGATTACTACCACTCTGAAACACAACAAAGAAAAATACTTTTTATATGACCTAAATAAACACTGAAATCATAAAACACACATTCCATTACAAATTATTTTAGAATTAAAAAGATACCCATAACTCCATTTCCAACCTCAGAATCACATGTCTTTTCTCCCTGAGCACAGAACTCTTTGACTCTGCCTTGAATGTGGCTGATGTTGTACACTGTAAAAAATGCAGGGTTCCACACAATTCATTCATGGTATCCCAACACAAATCGATTAAGTAAACTTAACACTTTTAACTAATTTAGAATTTATTAAACATAAAAAAATTAAGTTGTCCCAATGAAATCTCAAGAATTGTGTTGATTCAGCTTATTTTAAATAAATAGTTTGAACAAGCAAAAGAGAGCCAGCGCGGTGTTTTCCGGGTCCTGCTGATCCTGTGCTCTGAACACTCCTGCCCAAAAGTACAAATCTGAGGACAAAGATCTCTAAAATCCATCAACAAACACCACATCTTTTCCATTGGTCTGAAGGACGGGGCTTGCTCCTTTCTCAAAGTGGGAAAAAAACCCACCTGCCTGAGACTGTAAAGTGTTCCACAGTTTAACAACAGGAGAATATTGATGTTCTGATTGTTTGTGCTTTTTCCCAGCCAAAAGGTATCTACTGCTGCTTTAACCTGCTATGAATGCTACAGATTTCTCATTCTCTAACCCTAGCCGTATACCACTTTCATAGTAAATACTGTTTGTAATGTCATTTATATCAAGAACTTCACAATATCCATTATTAAAAGTCCAGCATGTAATCAGGGTGTCGTTGTCTTCAAAAGGCACCAGAATGTTGACTCTGTTTGGATGAGTGTTGTTATTGATGTCCTTCTTCTTCTCTTCAGAAAGAACCGTGTCTCATCTGATGCAGTCGATGCTCAGTAAGAACAAACAGCTTACCGTTACCAACTACAAAGTCCTCGATGTCTTCATCAAAATCCACCACATCACCGCAAATGCAGTATTTCAGAAGTACAAATATTCCAAGTAAGTATCCTCTCATCTTGCTAAATATCGGAGCATGCAGATAGATTGGTGTGCTGTAATGGATGAGATCTTGTCTCAGTGATTTTTTGACCCAGTGTAATTTTCTGCAAAGCTAAATATAAATAATAACTGAAGTCAAAAGCTTAAACAAATTGCTTTAGAAATTTACTGATGAGATTACCACAAAACTAAAAGTCAAGGAATGCTGTGTGGGGTCATTTAATGTTTAATATAGCATAGATAATACAGTGCTGCACATTTTAGTGGTGCAATGATGAATTTGTGTATTGTGGGAAACGTTTGCAACCACTTTTTATCACTGTATCAGAAGCATTACAATTAAAATATCATTTAGGGACTATAGGCCTATTTCGCAAATATGCTGATCGAGAGAAAGTTTTATTTCAAGTCACCCAGCCGCATAGTAATTTATAGTACATACTATATTGTTTTTGATACCGATATTGAATGCAGTATCATTTTTAAAAAAAGAGTAAATCTATTAAAATGTATTTTAATAATACTCAAATTATTGTTTAAGTTTTTATATTTTATTACAAAATGATAGTGTAGCATTGAGTAATTAAAACGTGCCTTGATTTAGTAGGAAAATGCTACCATCTACTAAAAAACGATATTTAACTTAGTAAACTAATAAAGAGAACAATATAATACTGAATTAGTTTATTACACTCAGTCCAACAATCAAACAATTAGACAGTCTAATTTATGTTTTCTTTGTGTATGTGCATGCGTGCATAAAGTCATGCTATTGAAGTTTAAAATATCGATCTGGGCCTATAATTTAAACCAGACTAGACTCTTTCCAGTGGATTTCATTTATTTGCCATGATTTTAGTAAGCATATGCATTCTGCAGTGATAACGCTTGGTTAATAGCAGATATTCAGATAATGAAATTGCATATGATCAATATGAAACATACTTCTCCAAAATAACAGTACAGTGGTACTACATAGCAGAACAGTACTCTGTAGGAACTTTTGATTGATTGTTTATGCAGTCGATGTTAAAAAAGGTATATTCCGCCACCTGCTGGATTGATCTGACATGATATTATTGTATTTTATTAATTTACTTGACAGGCATACAGTATATCTACAAAATAGGCCTATAATGTTGTTGGTAAGGCTTGTGACTATAATGTAAAGCAATATGATCAATGAAAATATTATTATAATTTTTTTAGAAAATATTAGTACATGCATACATACATAGTTTTACAGTTTGATGAGACAAATCCATTAAAAATAATAAAAATGTCTTCTAAGAACACAACACTATACATGGGCTCTTCAGTAATTAAAGCCCAATAACACAACATAATTGTGTAAAACATTACACAAAACATTAATTAAAAGAAGAATATGAATGGACATCCATAATGCACAAATCTGTAATTCTTCAGAGAAAGAAATTTTGTTTTTTCTTTTCTTTTTTTTTTGTAAGGCACAGAGAATGTGTGTGTATATATATATATATATATATATATATATATATATATATATATATATATATATATCCAGTAAATGTTTCATTGCTCCTTCATACTTAGCTGAATGTATTATGTGGATTAAGGCAGAATTTTGCACTCCCCATCATGACAGCATAATTCCCAATCGTAATCTGAAATGACAAAAGACAAGTAAGAATTATATGTCTGAAAAGTCTTAAAAGAAACTATTAAGCCAAATTATGGCCTTCTATAGCTATAGATTTACCTAAGAATTAAAATGATCTAAAACAAACTTACAGTGATGGAGTCGACTGCTGACTGTCCTTTAATAATACAGATGATGGCATTGAACTCAATTCTCTCTAAAACACACTGATAAAACTGATCTCCCATTACATTCACCTCTCTCATGCTCAAATTCAACATATCTGCCTTTTTCTGAGTAAGAGAATTCCAAAATGAGCAAAAATAGGAATAATAATAATAATAATAACAGTTATTTTGTCACTCTTTACCTGAATGTTCACATGTAGATCATGAGCCACCTGTAATGCAGTGAATCCAGTGAATACTGGATCAGGCTTGTAGGAGAAGTCATGCACACAGTCTACAGTGGAGTTTCCAACATTCAGTGACAAACTAATCTGACCACTGCCTTCATAACGGGGAGAATAAAACCACATATCCTGAAAGAAAAAGAGATGATAAATAGTGCTAAAAATGTGAAGGATTAAATTCAGTCAAGAATTGTTCTCCATGATTATCTTTCTGATGTTTTTTTAATCGCAATTTTGCAAATTTATGAACTCAAAAATTCCTTCTCACTTTAAGACTACTTGCTAATATTTTCTACTTCTTCATCAATGTGATGTCAAGCTGTGATGGATATTCTGTAAATCCAAAGCATGACTAAACATTTTATAAGTGAACCGAAAGTAAAATAACAAAAAGTCCAATTCCGTTTTAGAAATGAAAAATATTTCAAAACACCATCTCACTACATGAGTGAATATACGCTGTTTGAAGATGAAGATGAAGTGCTGTGTGTTGCTGTAGAAGATATAAAGTCATGTCTCACCCCTGAGCTTGCGTCATACTGGCTTTTCAGCACTTTATTAGAAGGTTGAACAATAACTGACTCCACATATTCCACATTGGTCCCCTGAACATGAATCTTCCTTCCACCACTGAATGAAGAGTTATTACAAACAACTTCATAAACATTACTAAATTAATATCATAAACATTAGTATTAATATCTGAATTCAGCCCACTTTTGTGTATATTCACTTTCTTATACACAAACAAAGCACATTACGCACAATGCAGCACATTTCTGCAAACAACGGAAGTGAAACCTATAGGGCAAAAAGCTGTTTTTTTTTTTTTTTTTTTTTTTAATAAACTAAAGGTTATTTTTAAGGTCAAATGTGTAAACTGCAGCTCTCAGAAATAAGACAAAACTTGAAGAAAATGACCAGCAACTCTCACTTCTGCTTTTAATTATTGCTGCTTGTAGAGATCATTCATTTGCAAATCTTTCTTTTTTTCCATATAAAGAACATTCTTGTAAATGTTGTGTTAAAATGATCTGAAATCGTCTTACCTTCTCCAGCTGTTTCTAGGCTGTACTCCTGTGCATCTGGGCTGGGAACTGTAAGTGATGATGCTGTTACCATGACAACGGTCGTCAGGGGTAACAACACACATTTTCACTGTCCCTTTAGTTTCACTGCGAGGAATGTGGAACACTAAAGTATCACTGGAGCGATTGAGCACTGGAGATCTGGAGAAAAACATTCATGCACATTTATGAAGTCTTATTTGTCTGAATCTACACACATTCATTTACTGCACATCACTGAACACAGACACACAGTCTCACTCTTTAGCAATACAGTCCAGATCCCCCTGAATACGGATTTTGGTGACAGAGTCCACGTTTCTTTCTCTTAGTAAAACATTGTTTCTGCCATGAAAAGAAACTTTGTGAGGCTCTAAAGAGAGAATCTCTGGCTCCTACAAGACACAAAATGTTGCACTGAATAAAAGACAGCAAAGCAAAACAAGGGAAAAAACTTTATTTAAGAAAATTCTAATGTTAATATAAATTATTAATTCATTCATTCATTCATTCATTCATTCATTCATTCATTCATTTTCTTTTTGGCTTAGTCCCTTTATTAATCCGGGGTCGCCACAGTGGAATGAACTGCCAACTAATCCAGCACATGTTTTATGCAGCGGATGCCCTTCCAGCCGCAACCCATCTCTGGGAAACATCCATACACACTCATTCACACTCATACACTACGGACAATTTAGCCTACCCAATTCACCTGTATCGCATGTTTTTGGACTGTGGGGGAAACCGGATGACCCGGAGGAAACCCACGCGAACGCAGGGAGAACATGCAAACTCCACACAGAAACGCCAACTGACCCAGCCGAGGCTCGAACCAGCGACCTTCTTGCTGTAAGGCGACAGCACTACCTACTGCGCCACTGCGTCGCCTTAATACAAATTAGTCTTAAATAAAATGTATTAATTTGATCACATTTTAAAAAGAGTTATGATCACATTGCTAAAAGTAACTAAATTGGTCCCCAAATCATTAATGAAAAAATTGAAAAAGAAAAACTCCTCCTCCTATTATGTGACAGGGTTCATACGGTCATGGAAAACCTGGAAATGTCATGGAATTTTGACATGCCATTTTCCAGGCCTGGAAAAGTTTTGGAAAAACAGAAAAACCCACAAAGTTTTGGAAAAGTCATGGAAAACAGATATCTGTATACTTAAATATAGGTTAGTTGTCCTTAATACTTTTCTGTCCTTGGCCTATCACATACTCTCACATTATTAGTGAGGTGTATGCATTATCTAAATCGATTTTACGTAGCTATACAGTAGATATAAATTGGGCGTCACGGTGGCACAGTTGGTAGCACAATTGCCTCACAGCAAGAAGGTCGCTGGTTCGAGCCTCGGCTGGGTCAGTTGGCATTTCTGTGTGGAGTTTGCATGTTCTCCCTGTGTTCGCGTGGGTTTCCTACAGGTGCTCCGGTTTCCCCCACAGGCCAAAGACATGCTCTATAGGTGAATTGGGTACGCTAAAATTGTCCGTAGTGTATGTGTATGATGTTTCCCAGTGATAGGTTGCAGCTGAAAGGGCATCGGCTGTGTAAAACATATGCTGGATAAGTTGGCGGTTCATTCCGCTGTGGCAATACCAGGTTAATAAAGGGACTAAGCCAAAAAGAAAATGAATGAGTGAATAAATATAAATTGAAACTAAATAGATTGTTGGGTGTTTTACGATATGTGGTAATACATTTTAACATGTATTGTTTTTTATCATGCATACTGTATGTAGACATTGCATAAAAATTTACTTGAAAGTCTTGGAAAAATCATGCAAAAGTCATGGAATTTTAGTAGTTAAAATGTGTATGAATCCTGATGTGAAGTTGGCCATAAATCTTTATAATGACACTTACTTTGTACCCAGAGAGTAGATCCTTACATGCATCCTAAAAAGTAGAAAAAGAGAGTTTAGTAGAAAAAGAGAATTTACTTATTGAGCAAATGCTTCAGTCGGTGCAATATTTCTTATACAATAGTATTTTTAAATAAATATTAAATTCTAAGCAATTTCCCTCTGTGGATGTACTGTAATAAAGCATTGGGTTGAATGAAACATATTGCCTCACCTGAATGTTTAACTGTGATCCACTTCCATGTGTCCAATCACAGCGCTGAGATAAAGAGGACCAGTGACACCCAGATGAGATACACTGCACACACCTGTGAAAATACACACAACACGTGTTAATACCCTGAGACTCTGCATTAATATTCAGGTAGGGGATTTCATTTTCTTACTGTGTATAAGAAACATTTGGTGAATTATCTGTGATACTGGAGCAGTTTGTCAGCGTCAGCATCTTTGTGATCTTCTGATCCTCAACAGTGACAGTAGCAGAGACTTTATCTAAATATGAATAGATTTTTTTCAAAAAGATGTTTATGATTATAAAAATCTTGCCAACATAAATGCTCCATATAACATCATATACACAATTTCTCTGAGGTAGCACTGACCTCCAGTATTTAGTAGCTGATCAGAAAAGTTACAGGAGCATTTTGGGAAAACTGCAGTCAGATCAGATCCGTCACACAGGTTCACACTTCCACTGCTGAAGACACATGAGAAGGCAGGATTTCCTGTGCTCTCCAGACTCAAAGCAAGATGGAGAGTAATCTGAGGAGGAGAGGGCAATAGCTGATTGATAAAAAAATCATTCTTAATAATAACATACAAATAATTTTAGATAATAATATCAACCTCTGTAGAAGATTTCTGTGCCATATAAAATGAAAGCAGCTCTGTCTGAAGAGAATTTTTTGGAATGGACACCCATGAAGAATTTGAGCATTCATCATCAGTGGAACAACTAGAAAACAAAAACATACCACAAACATTCACTTACAGAAATGCATGCACTCTGCTCTACAACAAGGCATTGTGCAGATGCAAACAAGAGCAGAGATCATGTGTGAAATGTCACAAGTGAAGCTGACCTCTGTGTTTTCACACACCAGCCACAGAGAGGATCAAGAGCAGATCTGCACTCCTTCAGAGTGTTGTATTTAGCACAGTGAACCACAGACACTCTTCTTATCTACATCAAAAACATAAGCAGAAACACATCTATTTTAAGGGATGTTTAAACCTGGTCACTTTATGCATTTCTTATCGGACAGCTATCTGATCATGAAATGGAGAAACGCATTTGAGATGGCAATAAATGCAATTGCTCAAACCTCTTCAGGAGGTGGACTGGGACGCATTATAGACTAAACCAGAAAGCTCTAAATGCATCTAGTTGTTGAAACCACGTATGTAAATTTTACTCCTCATAAATTGTAAAAAGAAAAATAAACCATGTGAGATACGGGCTTTATGATGTCAGATATAACAGTGCAAATGCAATAAGCAACAGAAACACCACAGATAACAGTTAGAGATGCTTGTTTTGCTTTAGTTAATTTTTTTCATTTCATTTTATTTTTGACAGTGAAATGATGAAATTAAAACGTTAAATTAATGTCAAATGGCAGCATTAACAACAGAGACTCCGAACGCACATGTAGCCTCTGTGAGGAAAAGAGAAAAAACAATAGAAAAATTTTACATTTCAGTCATTTACAAAGGCACAGTGTTTTGTTTTTGGGAGAGGTTATACACAAATGAATGTAAACCCTTTACAGTTTTGAATGATGTCTTGCACATATCTGTTTGGCAAAAACAATAACAAATATTGGTTCCCCTTCGGAAGGGGAACTTCAATGCTATGTGGAAACTTCCACTATGGGGATTTCATTCAGAAAGCCAATCATCTGAAATAGTATGTAAACGGGCCAATGAAATGCCAATGAGTTGGCAGCTTCAGCTTGCGCACCTGATGCTCGTTGCAATTAACTTGCTATAAGAGTACATGTGCGAGCAAAGCCAAAGCATCATTTTCACTTCAGAGACTTCAACAGCCTTCTGAGAGAGTCGATGAGGGTTCCTCCAGCTGAGTTTCAGACAGAGAGTGAACGAGAGCGATCTCCCGGTCCAGAGTGTGTGACACGCAGCGGCAGATGGTCGAGCTGGGTTTCTCCCTTGCCTGGCGACCTTTGGGTCCGGTCCTCCAGAGCGGTATGTATTGTTGCGAATTTCCTAAAAGAGCAACATGGTCGTGCAGCGCGTCTTTTTCAAGACGTCGCTCCGACTGTGCGTTTCTGGATGCTGTGGTTTCCTGTCCTCAGATGATGGGCACGAGCACTGCGTTTCATGTCTGGGGGTCCAGCATGTTAATGCGGTGCTCGTGGGCAGTGCATGCCATCACTGCGGTGGCATGTCTGTTGCGCAGTTAAGATCGCGGCTCGCTCTTGCAAAAGAGCCACCCACCCCAGTTGTCCCCCGCTCCGCGGTGGGCACTCGGGCAGATCTGAGGGTTACAGTGGGAGTAAATCTGCCGCCCTCGGGCTTGTGGACCTCTCACTCCTCCACGCGCTCCATCCAAGCTTTGAGTGAGAGAAGCGCTCCATCCTCGGATGGCCGCCCTCTCACTTGATGACACCGAGGCTCAGATGTCCACCGCTGCATCGGAGGTTGGGCTGTCATGGTCTGATGAAGGATCCCCCCCCCCTCCGTTCCCTCCCATCGGGAGCGAGCGCGGCGGCGGCCGATCTTGAAACAGACATGATAACCGTGCTTTCCCGGGCTGTTTCGGTCGTGGGTCTGGAGATGGTTTATCCCCCAGCCCCGCGGCCGGACCGACTAGATGGGTGTATGTGGAGGATTAAAAGGCAATACCTTCTAGCCTCCCATCCCTCTCTTCCCGGAAGTGCACAGTGGGCTCACGCAGTCTTGAGGGCACCTTTCTCTGCCTGATCTGCGTGCGCCTCCACCTCACCACTCTTGATGGTGAAGCAGCCAGGGAGTACGAGTCGATTCCCCAGATTGAGAGTGCCATCACGGGCCTGCGTGGTGCCTCCTTCTGCTGGAATTAGCCTCATCTCCCGTCCAAGGCGTGTTGGTTTTCTGCCTCCCGAGCCAGAGCCCACACAGCCGCAGGCCAGACTGCTTCCACCCTGCACGCCAGGGTCCATGCGCGCGCGCTGGCCCAGCTGCACGAGGGTGGTTCTGACCCAGGCTTGTTACAAGCCCCGCACCGCACCCGACTGAGCTCCACGGATCTCAAGTCCGCTGCGTGTGCCCCGGGAAAGACGATGGCCATGTTAGTGGTCCAGGAGCGCCACCTCGGGCTAAACCTGGCAAAAATATGCGCGGAGTCGACAAAGTTCACTTTCTTGACTCCCCCATATACCAGTCTGGCCCGTTCGGCGACACCGTTGGTGAATTCACCCAGGAATTCACGGCGGTGCAGTCGGATACGATGGGCCATCCTTCGGCGGGGATGTAAGACCGCTCCCCTCCCGCCGAACCATCCACATCCACTGCTTGTCGCCGAGAGCGCCCGTCTTCGAGTGCTGCTCCGCCCCCGCCCCAGCGGCAGCGCCGAGCACCTCGCAGGCAACCAGCGCTCCCCGTCCCAGGGCGCCGTTAAGTCCGGATAACGGACCGCGAAGCGCTCTTGAGACGGCCATCTGGAGAAGAGGGAACTTGCTCTCTCCCCGGTGGGGGGCCGGGCTCCTCAGAGAGAGAGCATCTTTCCCTTCCCTGGATGTGACACCCCGAATACTGCCAGTCTGGGACGCGATGAAAAGCCTTCCAGCTCGCAGGATCGGCGCACTTCGCCAGTGGCTCACGGGGGTCTGGGAGGACGGTCTCCTTTCTCTCACACCTCCAGCCCTCTCCTCCGGAGTCTGAGTGCAAGGTGAGTAAATCTCTCACCTCCAGCTCTTCCGCGGGACCCCAGCACTCCCCGGATCAGCACTCCCACTCCGCGCTGCCCCACTGCTGGTACGTCAGCGATTGTAGCGATGCAGTCATTAGCGAGGGCTCTGCCTGCCTGGTTAGCGCAGCCCAGCCCTTTGCGGTGGCTCATACGCACGATCAGACTCGGCTAAGCGATTCGATTTGCGAAACGGCCTCCCAAGTTCACGGGGTGTACGTCACCAGGGTCAGCCCTGTGCCCGCCCCTGTCTTGTGAGAGAAGGTTGCTGTCCTCCTGGCGAAGGATGCAATCTAACCGATCCCTCCAGCCGAGATGGAGAGCGGGTTTACAGCCTGTACTTCATCGTACCCAAAAGAGCGGTGGGTTACGGCCAATCCTAGATCTGCGCGTTTTGAACCGCTGTCTGCACAAGCTGCCGTTCAAAATGCTTATGCAGAAGCGCATCCTCCTGTGCGTTCGTCCTCGGGATTGGTCTGCAGCATAGACCGTCACTTTTCTGCGGTCTGCGTCGAGCGAGCCTGACAGTACAAGTCCTCCCCTTCGGGCTCTCTCTGTATCCGTGGGTCTTCACCAAGCTCGCGGAGGGTGCCCTAGCGCCCCTTCGGCTCGCGGGCATCCGCATACTCAATTATCTCGGCGACTGGCTGTTTTAGCCCTCTCGCGGGAGTAATTGACTATGTACAGAGACAAGGTGCTCCAGCACCTCCACCTATTGGGGTTTCAGGTCAACCGAGAAAAGAGCAAACTCGCCCCCGTGCAGAGGATCTCTTTTCTCGGGTTGGAGCTGGACTCAGTCACCATGACAGCGCGCCTCTCCGGAGAGCGCGCTCGGCTAATGCTGAACTGTCTGTGAGAGTTCGACAGCAAAATAGTGGCTCCACTGAAATCTTTCAGAGGCTCCTGGAGCATATGACATCCGCAGCCGCTGTACGCGCTCGGATAAATCCATATGAGACCACTTCGGCACTGGCTTCACGATCGAGTCCCCAGACGCGCATGGCACGCGGACACACACCGAGTGACTGTCACTGCGCTGTGTCGCCGCGCCCTCAGCCCCTGGAACGACCCCTCGTTCCTACAGGCCTGAGTGCCTCTAGGACAGGCGTCCAGACATATTGTCGTTTTGACAGATGCTTCCAGCACTGGCTGGGGCGCCGTGTGTTGCGGGCATGCATCTGAAAAAAACCCAGTTGCATTGGCATATCAATCGCCTAGAGCTGTTGGCAGTGTTTCTCGCTCTCCGCCGTTTTTTACCGGTGCTGGAGCGACAACACGTACTGGTCAGGACGAACAGTACGGCAGCGGGGGCGTATATCAACCGTTTGGGGGTATCCGCTCTCGCAGCATGTCTCAGCTCGCTCGCCGTCTGCTCCCCCGGAGTCATACGCGGCGCAATCGCTGCATTCCATTTTTTCCCCCACCGAGCTCAACCGTGCAGCCCATTCGCTCTCCCGGCAGTTTCGCCTGGGAAAATGGAGACTCCACCCCGACTGTCCAGCTGTTCGGTGCTGCGCCTTTCTCTCTCTAACTCAGAGATTCGTGCGCTCTCGCTTGAGTTCCCCACTTGGCGAACCCTGCAAAGTCCACTGGCTACACAGCTGGCCTCGGGGCGTGCGTAATACGCATTTCTCCAGTGAGCCTACTCGCACAGATACTGTGTAAAGTCAGGGAGGTCGAGGAACAGCTCTCGTATTGCGCTTCTCTGGCCCAATCGGACCTGCTTTCAACTCTCTCCTCGTGATGGCCCCTCCCTGGCACATCCCCTGGGAACAGGGGACAGGCACCGTTTGGCACCCGCGCCCAGATCTATGCTTCACGTACGGTTCATAGATGGAGCGCGGAGGACTTAGGTGACTTACCGATTAGGTGGTTAACGCTGTCACTCAGGCTGAGCACCCTCTACGAGGCATGCCCACGCCTGAAGTGGAGTCTATTCGCTGTGTGGTTACCTTTTTCCCCGAGAAGGAACCCTGAACATGCCAGATCAGAGTGATGCTATCCTCCTTCAGTTGACTGGAGCTAGGCTGTCCCCTCCGCTCTGAGGGGTTGGCGTTACGATCATCCCCGCTCTAAGGATGCGGCGATGGCGGCGCGCTGGGAAGTATCGTCTCATCATCCAGTTCCCAGAGGCGCGAGACATGAATATTAATCTTCCTGTTTCCCTCTCATACCCACTTGGAGATCTCTCTTAGGAGAGGTCTGCTCGATCACTCCACTCAGTATCTTTAAGATTTCTGTCCAGGTAGACAGCTCTGCTGGTCGCTTTTGCATCGGCCAAATGGGTGGGTATCTGGAGGCATTTTCGGTCAGCGAAATGTGCCAACGTTTTGGGTCGGCCCACTCTCACGTTTACCTGAGACCCCGGCCCACTTAGGTGCCCTAGGTTCCTACAGCGTTCTTTCAGCCACGTAGTGAACCTGCAAGCGCTGCCCACGGAGGAGGCAGACCCAGCCCCTTTATTTGGTCCTTCGCACTTTGCTATTACACGGACCGTACTCAGCTCTTTATCTGTTATGGTGATCGGCAGACGGGAAGTGCCGTATCCAAACAGAGGTTGGAACATACCCACTGAACTCTGATTGCCATCTCCCTCGCTCATCTGAGCCAGGGCGAGCCGCGTCCCCCAAGAGTGAGAGCGCGCTCCTCGAAGCGCGCATCCTTTTGGCCGTTAGCACGCGGCGCCTCTATAACAGACACTGTAGAGCTGCGGGCTGGGCGACACCTATTAGAAGATTTATTAATCTTGAGGGGAGCCGATTTTCTCACACGGTGAATGAGAAATTCGGTTAGGTGTTGTAAAACGCTTGCTGCGCCATTCTCTCTAACCCAGAGATACGTGCGCTTTTTCGCTCTGTCAGAAAAGTTCCCCGCTGGCGAACCCTGCAGATATTCCTCCGAGGCCCCCAGCACCTGACTCAGCGGAGGAGTCAGGCACTGGCCCGTTACGTTGCTGGTCTGCCCGATGGTCAGCCCGCGTTCTGGGTATAGGTGCCTGCTATGTGCGATCCCCACTAGGCGATCCCATATGCTTATACTGCCACGGTGCAGTCCCCCCTCACAGGCGGACCCGTGTCTTCCCTCACCGCTAACCATCTAATTTCATATGCTTATGAAGACTTATGTTGGAAGACCGCGCCTCTGGTGCGCTCACGCTCTTTGCCTGGCAAACCTCTCATCGGGGGCGAAGGTAAGGTTCAATCATTATGGCGTTTTCCAAACATTTCCCCATAGTGGAAGTTTCCACATAGCATTGAAGTTCCCCTTCCGAAGGGGAACGCTCTGGTTACTAAAGTAACCCTCGTTCCCCGAGGGGGGGAACGGAAATGCTATGTTCCTTCGCCGTAATGATTGCCCCTTAGCTGTTGAGGTGAAAGTCTCTTCCGCTAAAAAAATGATGCTTTGGCTTTGATCGCACATGTACTCTTATAGCAAGTTAATTGCAACGAGCATCAGGTGCGCAAGCTGAAGCTGCCAACTCATTGGCATTTCATTGGCAGATGATTGGCTTTCTGAATGAAATCCCCATAGTGGAAGTTTCCACATAGCATTTCCGTTCCCCCCCTCGGGGAACGAGGGTTACTTTAGTAACCAGAGCGTTATTAAAGCTACCCCTCAGCAACTCCCATGCCACCCTCTGCAAGATGTCGCCCATATTTCCCATGCCTAAATCTACCACTGATATACAATAATTTGCATGCCAAATAAGAAATATAGCTAATATTCTGTAATTAATAAAATTAGCAGGTGTATCGGATGTTTTAGTCGACGTAACCTTGTTAAATTTGCATATACTGCAGAATTTGATGATTGGATCATCTGTTTTAGTGCAGTGTTTCTTAACCATGTTCTTGGAGGATCACCAGCTCTGCACATTTTCAAAATTTCTCCTTAACCAAACACATCTTATCTTCAGCTCATTAGCAGAGACTGAAAGAACTGTAATGGGTGTTACAAAGAAGACATAAAACATGCAGTGTTGGTGGTCCTCTAGGAATGTGGTTAAGAAAGACTGGTTTAGCAGATACGTATTTACACGATCAAATGTAAATGGACCCATTTTTGCAAACCAGATATCTGAGAAATCGCATTAATTGACCAGGTGTAAACAGACCCTGAATTAATTTATGAGGTCAGTGCCTTTTCCATGTTGTTTGAAATAAATTCATTCAATTCAACCCAAGTTTACATGTATAGTGCTTTTCCCAATAATTATCATTCCAAAGCAGCTTCAAAAAAAGTTGCACCTCATTACATTACAGTCAAAATCACAAAAATGTTAATGAGTTGTGTAAAGGGTTGGCAGTATATACGCGTACAACAATTCCAACAATATTTGAATTTATATTTTCAAAATTAAGTATCACATTTTATAATGCTCACCTGTTTCCTCAGAGCGATGTAAATGTGTTTTAAATCTACCGGATCAAAGTGCATTCTGGGAAGCACTGCTCGTTCATCATCAGATTTGTACAGCACTGTTGGACAGCCTGGTGTGTAATTCTCATTCAACACCAGCTGGACATACAAATCATAAATAATGATCTTATAGTTAAAATGCTGTAGATGATGGAACAACAAAAAATTTAACTTAATGAGACTACTGAAAATAGAGACGTGTGTAAGATAGAGAGGTGAAGGAGACCTTTATCAGTTGACCATCACTGGTTCCCATGAACAGCACAATCCAGGATCCATTTCTAACTGCAGCTACTGATGACATTGAGCTGGACTTGAAGACCACAGAGAGCGGCTGAAGTTTACTACCACTCTGAAACACAAATTAGCCAATAATCATAGAATGTAATTAATCTTAGCTAAATGCATTTCACACACTAGAAACCCACTTGATAATTAAAAACCGCCATTTTCTTCATAATAGTTGTTAAATATTAGTTTTATTCTATGTAAAAGTGTGCAAAATGTGTATACAAATAATTTGAAAACATTGTTTCCAACCTCAGAACCACACGTCTTTCCTCGATGAGTGCAGAACTCTTTGACTCTGCCTTGAATGCGGCTGATGTCGTAGAGAGCCAGCGCGGTGTTCTCCGGGTCCTGCTGATCCTGTGCACTGAACACTCCTGCCCAAATAACAGCCTTCTCTGAGGGAATAACAGCAGAGGAGAGCAGCACTGGACGAGCTTTATCACTGCAGCACTTTATCACTGCAGACTGAAGAGATCTGAAGATTTCACTCTTTTTTCTTTTAGAGCTGTCCATCCACAGGACATGAACTTTACTCTCAGAGTCTGTCATTGTGTTGAGAAATAAATACAAATCTGAGGATGAAGCTCTTTGGAATCCATCAACAAACTTCACATCTCTTGCACTGCTCAGAATGGCAGGATCTGATCCTTCCTCGGTATAAGAAAAAATACCACCTAATTGAGACTGTAAAGTGTTCCACAATCTAACAACGGGGTTTTGAGATGTTGATTGGTCGAGCTTTTTCCCAATCAAAAGGTATCTACTCTCGCTTGTACCCGCAATAATCGCTACAGATTTCTCATTCTCTTTCGGTCCTATAAATAAATTACTTTCATAGTAAATACTGTTTGTAATGTCATTTATATCAAGAACTTCGCAGTATCCATCTTCATAAGTCCCACATGTTATCAGGGTGTCGTTGTTGTCAAAAGGCAGAAGAATGTTGACTGGATGAGTGTTATTATTGATGTCCTTCTTCTTCTCTTCAGAAAGATCAAGTCTCATCTGATACAGTCGATGCTCAGTAACAACAAACAACCTACCATTACCAACTACAAAGTCCTTGATGTCTCCATCAAAATCCACCACATCATCGCAAATGCAGTATTTCAGAAGTACAAGTACTCCAAGCAAGTATCCTCTCATGTTGAGCTGCTGCTGCTGAACTGACGAGATCAATGTTCAACTGTGCTTAGAGACGTTTGGTGAAGTAGGTGAAAGTGAAAGATGTGAGATGAATGGAATGATATTTTGATATGCTATGGGCTGACCATGTCTAACAACAAGCTATGCAATTGTTTTCTCAGTACAAGTAAATAATATATATATATATATATATATATATATATATATATATATATATATATATATATATATATATATATATATATATATATATATATATATATATTTTACTTTTGTAGATATTTAAATGTAATGATACATAATTCGATTACACTTTAAAATAATGGTTCATTAGTTAATGTTAAATAATGTATTTACTAACATGAAAAAAAATACATTTATTATGGTATTTATTCATCTTTGTTAACATTCATTAATGTTATTTAAATGAAATAACATTAGTTCATGTTAGTGCATGTTAACTCACTGTGCATTAACTAATGCCAATAAGCACAACTGTTGATATTAGTATTGCATTGGTAAATGTTGAACTATGATTAATAAATGCTTTACAGCATTATTCATACTTAATGTTAGTAAACAGTAAATGCATTAATTCAATTACTAATGGACCATTATTCTAAAGTGTTACCCATAAATCTACTTAAACTACATCTTTTTCATTAAAATGTAAATAATAATAATAATGAATTAAGAATAATTAGAAAAACTCAACCTAATCGTATCTGTCACTTAGTGGTAACCACTAAAGCTTCAACATTAGACACTTTTCTTGTCTTTTTGCCTTGGACTGTTTTTGGCATTAATGATTGTTGTTGCCTGCCTTGACCTTTTACTTGTTTCATGGTTTACTCTTTGTGGATTTATCTCTGTTACAGATGTTTGCCCCTGTTTTTTGATCCCTGCTTGTCTGGCCATTCTAAACTGTGTTTGGATCTCTACTATTGTCTTTGTGCTCTTTTATATAGCCATTGTGTAGGAAAAAACAACACACACACACATGTATTTGTAATTTTATATTTTTTTTCACAAGTATTAGAAGTAAATTTTACAAGTAAATAAATGAATGCCTCTTCACTCTACTTAAACTACAATTGTATTAATAAAATGGAGAAAAAATCATATCTATCATAGAGGTAAACAGCGGGTTTATTATTGGTTCATCCAATAATAACCACTAACATGATTTTTTCTTTTATTTAAATAACATAAAATTTCATTTCAACATTTACGCAGCAAGCTGGAAGCTAAAAAATGCAACAAAAATCAGTTCAAATGGATTCATGGAAATTTACATTTGAAGTTTTAAATGAACTAAACACAATAAAGGTGATGAAATGCAATTGTGGATTAGCTTATTTTATGTTAAATGAACAAGAAGCATTTTCAGTGCAATTTCCACAGTTTTCCATAGACTTCTGTGAAAAATATATCAGGCTGTGAAAACAACATCAGCTTTATGATCTTGTCCATTTTGTTGCCATCAGTTGCTGAATTAAAATATGGATAAAGAAACATCTTGGTTAATTATTAGTGTGGATTTCACTCACCAGTGTTAAAATATGTTGACTGAACGCTTCTCAAATAAGATGGCATCCATGCTTCAAACTATTGTGAACACACTCAAGCAAAAATGTTTGGCTTGTAATAAGGTAATAACATAGTAAATAATGTTTAAACGGGTCATTTTACTTCATAAGACATTAACTTATAATAAAGAGCCTTTTTAAGTCTCAAACTGCTGGTAACCGTTGACTTTTTATTTTTTCTGTTTTGCAATGTTTTACTTGAAAAGGAAGGCCTGATGGTAAGCAAGTTAAACTCTTTTTTGGTCAATAAGCCAATTGATGGGTTTTTCACTGCCTATTTATGTACATCTGTTATTGTGCCTGTAGATGGTGACAAACAACAGCTTATCAGCGCTGTGTATAGTATCTACAAGTGATTGATTGCATTATTACAGTGGAGGTTATACTGTATTTATTAATTAAAAAATAAGCTTACTTCAAGAAACTGCAATCTAAAAGTTACGTGTATAGATGCTAAAATTAACCAAAGCTCGTTACAAATGGCAAATTGTGTGCAAATTAGTCTAATCTGAATATGAAGCTGTTTCAAACCACAAGGGTGCAGCAGTAAACCTAAATACTGCAAAACTACTTAAAAAAAATCAGCTATTGAATATGTGTGAAGTCAATAAATAAGTCAATATTCGTTTTTGTCTCGCATTTTCTTTTGTGCTTGATCATTAAAAGTGATTCATTGCTAAATGTTAAAACGTACAAAACATCTAAATGTCGCAATCAGCGCAGATTTGTCGCCGTGTTGCGCGGAAGTTTCTGACATCTTTAGAGCCGCTGCTTTCACTTCCATTTACTTCAGCAGCAGCGCATCTGAGAGAAATTCAGCACACTTCAGCTGCTCCTCAGATATGCAAGATGAGAGGATACTTGCTTGGAGTACTTGTACTTATGAAATACTGCATTTGCGGTGATGTGGTAGACTTTGATGAAGATATCGATGACTTTGTAGTTGGTAACGGTAAGTTGTTCGTTCTTACGGAGCATCGACTGTATCAGATGAGACACGATCTTTCTGAAGAGAAGAAGAAGGACATCAATAATAACACTCATCCAGTCAACATTCTGGTGCCGTTTGACAACAACGGCACCCTGATAACATGTGGGACTTATGAAGATGGATATTGCGAAGTTCTTGATATAAATGACATTACAAACAGTATTTACTATGAAAGTAAATTATTTATAGGACCGAAAGAGAATGAGAAATCTGTAGCGATTATTGCGGCTACAAGCAGGAATAGATACCTTTTGATTGGGAAAAAGCTCACCCAATCAACATCTCAAAAACCCGTTGTTAGATTGCGGAACACTTTACAGTCTCAATTAGGTGGTATTTTCTCTTATACCGAGGAAGGATCAGATCCTGCCATTCAGAGCAGTGCAAGAGATGTGAAGTTTGTTGATGGATTCCAAAGAGCTTCCTCCTCAGATTTGTATTTATTTCTCAACACAATGACAGACTCTGAGAGAAAAGTTCATGTCCTGTGGATGGACAGCTCTAAAAGAAAAAAGAGTGACATCTTCAGATCTCTTCAGTCTGCAGTGATAAAGTGCTGCAGTGATAAAGCTCGTCCAGTGCTGCTCTCCTCTGCTGTTATTCCCTCAGAGAAGGCTGTTATTTGGGCAGGAGTGTTCAGTGCACAGGATCAGCAGGACCCGGAGAACACCGCGCTGGCTCTCTACGACATCAGCCGCATTCAAGGCAGAGTCAAGGAGTTCTGCGCTCAGGGAGAAAATTTGTGTGGTTCTGAGGTTGGAAACAGTCAAATAATGTTTTTTTTTAAATCATTTGTATGCACATTTTACATACATTTACATAGAATAAAACTAATATTTAGCTACTATCAAGAAAACGGCATTTTTAAATGATTGAGTTGGTTTGTAGTGTGTGAAATGCATTCATTCATTCATTTTCTTTTCGGCTTAGTCCCTTTATTAATCTGGGGTCGCCACAGCGGAATAAACCGCCAACTTATCCAGCATATGTTTTACACAGCAGATGCCCTTCCAGCTGCAACCCATCACTGGGAAAACACCCATACACTGTCATTCACACACATACACTACAGACAATTTAGCCCACCCAATTCACCTATAGTGTATTTTTTTGGACTTGTGGGGGAAACGGGAGCACCCGGATGAAACCCACGTCAACACGGGGAAAACATGCAAACTCCACACAGAAATGCCAACTGACCCTGCCGAGGCTTGAACTAGCGACCGTCTTGCTGTGAGGCGACAGCGATACCCACTGCGCCACTACGTCACCCTGAAATGCAATAAGCTAACATTAACTACATTCTATGATTAGTTGGCTAATTTGTGTTTCAGAGTGGCAGTGAACTTCAGCCGCTCTCTGTGGTCATCAAGTCCAGCTCAATGTCATCAGTGGCAGCAGTTAGAAGTGGATCCTGGATTGTGCTGTTCATGGCAAACAGTGATGGTCAACTGATAAAGGTCTCCTTCACCTCTCTATCGTTACTATTTTCTCACCAGCCTCAGTGAGATGTAGAAATTCATGCTTATTATTTACAATATGCCAATAACTAACTGTAGCTCTTCATTGAATGTACAAAATCTAATTTTAAAGAAAAATGAATTGCGTTTACTGTATGTTTGTTTTCTGCAGCTGGTCTTGGATGAGAATTACAAACCAGGCTGTCCAACAGTGCTGTACAAATCTGATGATGAACAAGCAGTGCTTTCCAGTATGCACTTTGATCCTGTAGATTCCAAACACATCTACATCGCTCTGAGGAAACAGGTGATGTAAATTTTGTATACACAAAAGTTGCAGAAAAATAATCTACTGAGTTAAGCTTTGTAGTAGCCTACAGGACTTTTCATATTCCTTGCTGGTGTGCTTGAAACATCGTTCCTAATTATATTTGTTAATGTTTTTTTTTTTTTGTATAGATAAGAAGAGTGTCTGTAGTTCGCTGTGCTAAATACAGCACTCTGAATGACTGCAGATCTGCTCTTGATCCTCTCTGTGGCTGGTGTGTGAACACACAGAGGTCAGCCTGCCAGTCTATCACACATTATATCTGCTCTAGGATGCATTTGCACTTATATACTGCTGAAAAAAAACAAAGGGAATAAAGTGTTTCCTTTTTTTTCAGCAGCTTATATCTTGTCACTTATCACCAATATAGACATAAGAAGTGTGTGAAAGTTTCTGTAAGTGCTGTTGCTGTTTTTATCTAGATGTTCTACGCGAGATGAATGCTCAAATTCTTCATGGGTGTCCATTCCAAAAAACTCTCTTCAGACAGAGCTGCTTTCGTTCCATATGGCACAGAAGTCCTCTAAAGAGGTTGATATTATTATCTTTGCTTATTATCTGGTAGAAAACATTTACTTTTTTAATTCATCATCTATTTCCCTCTCATCCTCAGATTACTCTCCATCTTGCTTTGAGTCTGGAGAGCACAGGAAATCCTGCCTTCTCATGTGTCTTCCACAGTGGAAGTGTGAACCTGTGTGACGAGTCTCATTTGACTGCAGTTTTCCCAAATTGCTCCTGTACTTTTTCTAATCAGCTACTAAATACTGGAGGTCAGTGCTACCTCAGATAATCTGTATATATGATATTATATGGAGCATTTATGTTGTCATGTTATTATTTTTGTAATCATGAACTTATTTAAAAAATCTGTTTATATTTACAGTAAATAAAGTCTTTGCTACTGTTACTGTTGAGCATCAGAAGATCACAAAGATGCTGACGCTGACAAACTGCTCCAGTATCACAGATAATTCACCAAATGTTTCTTATACACAGTAAGAAAATGAAATGTACTGCCAAATATTAACAGAGATTTGTATGTATTTATGTGTTTTTATGTATTAACACATGTTGTGTGCATTTTCCCAGGTGTGTGAAGTGTATCTCATCTGGGTGTCACTGGTCTCCTACATCCCAGCACTGTGATGGGACAAAGGGAAGTGAACCACAGTTAAACATTCAGGTGAGGCAATGTGTTTCATTCAATCCAATGCTTTATTTTAGGCAGATTGGGAAACAGATTAGAATAAAATCTATTGGTGATAAAAACACAATTGTTGATAGCAGAAATTTCATTGCACTTACTGAAGCAAACTCAGGAAGTAAATGAACAGTCTCTTTTTTTCTACTTTTTAGGATGCATGTAAGAATCTACTCTCTGAGTACAAAGTAAGTTTCATTATGAATATTTATGGCCAACTTCACAGAATAAAAATGCAATTTCTTTCAGTATGTTTTAAAATTTAAGATTACTTTATGAGAATCTAAAATGTATTACACTTTTAGGAACAATTTTCTAAAAAAAAAAAGCAATTGCTTTTTATATTGTTAGCAAATGATTTGTCACAATCTTCATTATATACTGCATGCTTATGTATGTGTGTGTGTGTGTTTAATTTTTTAAAAATATTTACAAGAACTGCATACTATTGTGTTTTGTAGAAGCCAGAGATTCTCTCTTTAGAGCCCCACAAAGTTTCTTTTCATGGCAGAAACAATGTTTTACTAAGAGGAAGAAACCTGGACTCTGTCACCAAAATCCGTATTCAGGGGGAACTGGACTGTATTGCTAAAGAGTGAGACTGTGTGTCTGTGTTCAGTGATGTACAGTAAATGAATGTGTGTAGATTTAGATAAATGAGACTTCATAAATTTGCATGAATGTTTTCCTCCAGATCTCCAGTGTTCGATCGCTCCAGTGATACTTTAAGGTTCCACATTCCTCGCAGTGAAACTAAAGGGACAGTGAAACTGTGTGTTGTTACTCCTGACGACCGTTGTCATGGTAACAGCTTCATCACTTACAGTTCCCAGCCCAGATGCACAGGAGTACAGCCTAGAAACAGCTGGAGAAGGCAAGACCATTTCTCAGATCACCTTCCACCTCACATCTGTGCCCTAACATTACATATATTTAAATTAGGGAATCTAATGGCATACAGTCCATTTTAATCACCAAATTTACAAGAATGATATTTTATATGGAGAAAAGTCAGATTTGTAAAGTAATGGTCTACACATACATGGAAGACAGCACAGAATGAAAGCAGAACTAAAAGTCATTGGTCATTTTCTCCAAGCGACCTGCTCTATAACAGCAAGTTTGTAACTTTTAACAGATTAACTTCCATGTGTCTATGGGTTTGCACATGCTAGACCCACATACACAAAAACTGGGATGTGGGAAGTAATAAAATGTGAATGCTAGTTCTTAGCCCCTTTCACACATACAGACCTTTCTGGAAAATTACCGTCAACTTTCAGGAAAGGTCTGTATGTGTGAACAGGCCCTTTTTGAAAATACAGGTAAAGTTGTTTCGGAAATTTACCAGTATCACTGTGTGAAAGGAGCTTTTAATAATTTTATATATATCATTGACAGAAGTTGTTTGTAATATCTCTTCATTCAGTGGTGGAAGGAAGATTCATGTTCAGGGGACCAATATGGAATATGTGGAGTCAGTTATTGTTCAACCTTCTAATAAACTGCTGGAAACCCACTTTGACACAAACTGGGTGGTAAGACATGAGTTTATTTCTTCTACAGGAGCACACAGCACATCATCTGACACACAAAGTCTGCTATTTATAATTTCTGAGTCTTCAACCAGCTCTCACATGTAGTAAATACAGTGTCATTTGGCACAGTTTATCATTAATTTTAAAATAATTGTTAAATGGACTTATTTTAAAAAGTTCCATTACTTTAGCATCTCACTGATCTCCAAACTGTTTTGATGTCTAACATATTTGAAAACTGTTTGAGTGATTAGTTGTTTTTTTAACAGTATATTAAGGAACTGGTCAATTGATTTAGTGATTGTCAGTTACCACCCATAACATGAAAATAATCTTCAGCTTATCTGTTGGAGGGTTAAGATATTCTTTACTTTAGAGCTTCTATTAATTGTCAAATGTCACATTTTATTATTTCTCAGGGTATGTGTATTATCTTTTTCAGGGCATGTGGTTTTATTCTCCCCGTTATGATGGCAGTGATCACTTTAACTTGTCACTGAAGGTTGGAAACTTCACTGTAGACTGTGTGCATGATTTCTCCTACAAGCCTGATCCAGTATTCACTGGATTCACTACATTACAGGTGGCTCATGATCTACAGGTGAACATTAAGGTGAGTTTCATATAATATCAATGTGTAGTCTTAAAATCTCTCTTTAAAGCAGTCAGTTTTTCTTCACATCAACATGTGAGTCTCCCAACCTTTAAACAATCCCACATTCTCTCTTTCTCAGAAAAAGGCAGATGAGTTAAATTTGAGTATGAGTGAGGTGAAGGTGGCGGGTTTACGTGGAGATGAGGAGTATCAGTGTGTTGTGGAGAGGATTGAATCCAATGCTGTTATCTGTAAGATTAAAGGAGATTCAGGAGCATTGGATTCACTCAATGTGAGTGTATATTTGTCTTTATGCTAAATATTTATTTATTTAATTAATTAATCGATCAGGAATAATTGCATATTTTAAATAAAAATATTTTCTTATTATGTTATGTTTTTCAGATAAGTATTGGTCATTTTTATGTTAAAGAAACCTTTGAGTCTCCAAGTGGTATGAAGTATTTTTCCATCCTCGTCGTGTTGATTTTGATCATAATTCTGGGTGCTGTTGGTAAGTGGATTTCAGATTTATGTTGCATATTTTAACATTAGCCCCACAAGGATTAATACTGTGTCTGTTTGTGCTCATCCATTAAGTCGGAGTCATTGTTCATCGAAAGAGCCAGAAACAAATGAGTAAGAAAATGAACGATCAACTGGAAATGATGGAAAGCAACATCAGAAGGGACATACGGCAAGGTCAGTCACCTTTAAAACTGGCCTTTGTGATGTGGTGTTTGCACAGGCAGACATCACTATTTGTATTTTTCAAAAAGCTTGTCATAGATTTACATTGAAAGATGGACAAACAAGTAACAATGTGGTCAAGAATTCATTCATTCATTTTTCTTCGGCTTAGTCCCTTTATTCATCAGGTGTCACAACAGCGGAATGAACCGCCAACTTATCCAGCATATGTTTTACACAGCGGATGCCCTTCCAGCTGCAACCCAGTACTGGGAAACATCTATACACTCTAATTCACACACACATACACTATGGCCAATTTAGTTTATTCAATTCACTTATAGCGCATGTCTTTGGACTGTGGGGGAAACCGGAGCACCCGGAGGAAACCCACGCAAACACGGGGAGAACATGCAAACTCCACACAGAAATGCCAACTGACCCAGCCGGAACTCGAACCAGTGACCTTCTTGCTGTGAGGCGACAGTGCTAACCACTGAGTCATCGTGTTGCACCAGGGGTCGAGAATACCATAGATATGTGTTGTGTATGATGGTACTCGATGCTCTTTGGTGGTTCTTCTCAAACATGTCTAGCCCTGGTGATTGAAGACTGGTCAAAGTTTGGGCAATTCACATTACCTGTAAATTGACAGAATTCTGCAGTGTGTGAATTGCTCATATGAGCACATACAAGTTCAGAATGTATGAGTCAGATTCATACTCAAACATATCTTTTGATATGCAAAAATGTTATGTCCACATGTCTTTATCTGCGTTGTTCACAATACTATACCTTCACAATGACAACAAGAATTTTATTTATATAGCACAATTTGAACAACTTTCCATGAGCAATGTGCTTTCCAACAACTAAACAGAAAGGAAACAATCAACAACAAACAGGTTAAGAATAACAGTCACACCTCCTAACAGCCAAATGCCTTTGAGAACAAAAAATCTTTAATTTAGACTTAAAGATGATGATGGAAGGTGCTTGTCTTATTGCCGGTGGTAAGGATTTCCAAAGCCTGGGGGTCTCAACACAATAAGCTTGATCTCCTCTACATTTAAATTGTGATATGAGGATACACAACAAATCCTGATTGGAGGACCAACGGGATCTAGTAGCTTGGTACAATACACAATACTGTTCCAAATATTCATAATTGGGGCGGCACGGTGGCTCAGTGGTTAGCACTATCACCTCATGGCAAGAAGGTCACTGCTTAAAGTCCTGGCTGGACTAGTTGGCATTTCTGTGTGCAGTTTACATGTTCTCCCCATGTTGGCCTGGGTTTCCTCCGGGTGCTCCGGTCCCCCCCACAGTCCAAAGACATGCGCTATAGGTGAATTGGATGAACTAAATTGGTCATGGTGTATGAGTGTGTGTGTGTAAATGCCAGGGTGTTTTCCAGTACTGGGTTGCGGCTGGAAGATCATCCACTACGTAAAACATGCTGGAATAGATGGCGGTTCATTCCGCTGGGGCGACCCCTGATAAATAAGGGACTAAGCAGAAAGAAAATGATTGAATGAATAAATGAATATTCATAAGTGCCCATGTTAGTTGCACAGATTTCTGTTTAGTCATATGTGTAAGTTATTTTGTTAGAATTTTTAGCTGTTTTAGCTTTGGTACTGACTGCTTTAAAGTATTTAAACATGTCGTTTTTTTTAGCTGCAGGTAGCTATTCTGCCTTTGTACATTAGCGATAACTTTTTTCTTCTATAGTTCAGTATTTTGCTTAGTCTCAGGGACAAACGAAGCTGCATGAATGCTAAAGTTTTAACCAAAATATAAAACATCAACAAAAAAACACCCCCGTTGTGTTTAAAAAAAAAAACAAGAGCAGCCATTGAGAAGTAATTTCTTTTTATTGATGCCAGAATTGTCCAGTGATTTGGAATGGATGTGTGAGTTGTGCTTTTCTTGATCACATTTGCAACGCCTTTGTCTGTATGAACAGCAGTTTAATTTTATTTACCAGTAAAGTTGTTATAGAATTTTATAAATATTTAGTGGTATTACTGTGTGAAAGGGGTGGTTGATGACAGTCAACCCGCCATTACCCAACAGACAGCAGTAAATTGATAGGTCCTCTGGCAGGTCACTCCTGCACCACTGCACCGAGCAGCTGTAGGGAGCAGCTGTTTTCAGCAGCAAGAAAGACCTCTTTTTTCCTCTCGGGTTTTGCCTTCAATGTTGCACTGTTCATAGTGTAGGAGGAAAAGAGGCCTGCTCAGCTTAAACAAACTTTAATAAACATAAAATGGTCTTTACTATTGTTGCTGCTCCTCATGTCTTTCTGGAAGTCTTCTGTGGGACTCGAGACAGGCGTGTTGCACAGATGTCTCTCATTACCCAGCATTCCCCCATCGTCCAACTCAGAGTAGAGTTTCCCTCAACCATTTTTTCTCTGCACTCAAACAACACTGACATTTGTATGGTGGTGTTTACTACAGTGGTTCAGTAAAGAAATGTTATCAGCATTGGTTAAGTGTGTTGAGATGTTCCCTTATTCTTTCGATCTCGACATTATGTATGGAGGACCTATAAAACTCGGCCTGGATTTTAAAGTTGCAAACTGCAATTTCATATAGATGCACTCCTGCGCTGACACTCTGTATATGACTGTTCATTAAATGGATTTATTAATTTATCAATCTATGTTTTTTTACATTCCTGCAAGTCATTTTTATTTGGTAAGATTGCTTACATTTTGGTCCCTTAAATTTGTTAAGAGGAAATGGTTACTAAGGACTTTGTAGCATCGGTTAAGGGAACACTTAGATCATTAAGAGGGGAATACTTAATGCCAGTCTTAAATTCCTTTAGTTGAGCTTTTTAAGTTGAGTTTTACTAAGGGTAACCCTAACCTTCAAACTAAGGGATTTCTTAACTTAAGGACTATCATGCAACCTGGCCATGATCTTTATCAGCACTTTTGTTTGTTTTGCTATTTGAATTGTCCCTTTTGATAAGAAAGATATGGTTTGCAATTAAAACAAATACTTTTGATGATATTCAACCTTACAACACTATCAACTGGAGACAAAGGAAAAGCAAGGAGAGTGAGGAAAAGGAGAATCATAGGAAAAAGGGGAGAGAGGGAAATGAAAAAAAGTCCTTATAGAATCTCCTATCTTATCTTTCCTTGGTGATTGGAGAACAAATTTCAGTTGTTTCCCAAATTTATGCATCCAGCAGTGAGCCCAATGGTCATACAAGCTACCTGCTCCTACTTGTGACAGTGTATAGCTGCTGTGGTGTATTGGGATAATGTGTGTTTGTAATGATCTGGGTGTTGGTCTGGCAATTCATTGGTTCTTGACAACTATTTAAGCCATGTGATGTATTGTTGTGATGACGTTGTTGATGCCGAAGTAAAGCACGCTTGGTAGCATTTCTTGGTGTTTGCCTCATAAATATATAACAGGCTCTGGCGTCCAGTGAATGATTGCAACTACTCTGTCCCCTGGTAGATGACAGTTATTTCTCTGTGACCCAGCGGAAACAGCAAGTTCATCTGTCCATCCTAGCAAGTCATAACAGCTACACTAAAATGAGCAACTGTGGACAACAGCTGGTTTTATTCTCTTCCAGTCTTCCCTCTTTAGCATCTTGATCCCCTTCAACAGTTGGGGCTCTTTTTCCTTCCTATCGAGTTTTGAGAGAGGGAAAGAAAAGTAACTGTAGTCGAACTCTTCAAACATACCGCTACTTTGTCCTAAACAAAAGTAGAGGCCCTCAAATGCAATGCAATATAATTGTACCGAATTGTACAGTATGATTGTACGATGGCACTGCTACCTTCTGTGTGATAGTTGTTCCTCACTGTGGTGGAAATGAGCAAAATTCCCCCTTTTTTAACATTTAGACTGCTCCTCTGTCACCTTGTAAAAGACAGCTGCCCTTCACGATCTGACAATATGGGGAAATCTCTTTAAAGCCCTGCTCACACTGAGAGATTTCAGCCACGATTTTGTCATCTGAGACATATTTGGGAAATCCTAAAACATTCCTGAAATCTTAGGCTAAAATCGGTAAACTTTGATCGTTAGTGCCCGTTGTGATCAGATTTTTCCTCCGATGAATTTCTGGCAGTGCCAGAAGATTTCAGACACTTTCCTGCAGTATGACAACAAATGCCATGAGCGTCAATCCAAGAACCAATAGGAGCGTCAAATTTGATAACGCAATCCATGTGACAATTAAAATGACCGCTACAGATAGTGTAGTGAATAGTGTCACAGGTGGATGACGTCAAACTCCGGGGGCGTTTTCTTTTATGTTTGGCGTATCCTCATTGTTGTTCAGTCTAACTTTATGACAGCTGAGATCTTACAGCATGACATGGGAGCCATATTTGTGCAGTCTGACATGCTACAATCTTTCAGGATGATAAACATCGCACAGTGTGAGCCAGCCTTAACAGAAGTGCAACAAGCATCCGTTTGCAACATTGATTTTTCTCGTCTTCCCTGACATTGCAATCCCCCTCAGCACCAAGGGCTCTTTTAAGCATATTCCTCTTTCATCCCACTGTTTTGGCACCAGTATAACATTTTCTTGTGTATTAAACTACAAAACTACAAAAGGAAAGAGGCAGCTGCCACCTTGTTGAAGTACTGCACCATGGGACTTGTGACCTACATTTTTCATAGACCTTAGTCAAGTTTGTGGCATAATCAATTCTTGACAAGAATGGAAATGAGGTCATGGGGTATAGAAGCAGAAGTCATTTGAATTGCGGAAAAATCAAACTTTCATTAGCTATAAACGTAAGACAACTATGTGATCTGGACTTCAAACTGTTGCCACTGTTACATGTTTAATTGTTTGTTTATTTTAACAGGTTTTGTTGACTTGCAAACAGAAAAATCGGACTTAATTGATAACGTTGGAGCCATACCTTTCCTGGATTATAAACACTTTGCCTCAAGAATCTTCTTTCCAGAGGTTGAAGAGTTTTATTTATTTAAGTTTACTAGTTGATGCTTATGTACTATTATAGACTTTTTAGGCATTTATTCTAAATTATAGATGTTTTTTTCATGTATTCTTGTATTTTCTAGGCTGGTACTCTGGCAGCAGTCATGATCAGAGACATTGGGGAGGTAAAATGTTGCAATATTTTTAGTTGTGTATATACCTGTAATATAAACATATCACACGGTATAAATCTTGCCATGCTTTCACAGACGAGGCTTCAATATTGTTTCAAATGAAAGTATCTTGCACTGACTGGTCTTTAAATATATCAGGGTTTTTGTTTTGTCTCAAAATGGACACCAGTTCTGCTTATTGTGTTTTTAAGCCACGTTTATAAAAAAAGTAATTTAAATATTGAACTTACAGTAAGTCCAGGCTTAAGGTTATAACTCTATTACTGTCTTTTCTTGTGGTCAGGACTCTGAGCAAACAACTGTCGATGAGAAATGTCTGGCTTTTGCAGAGCTGATCAGAGATAAGCAGTTTCTCAGTTGTTTTGTGCATGCATTAGAGGAACAGAAAAACTTCAGCATTAAAGACAAGTGAGTTAAAAACAAGACACTTGCTGTAGATGTTTTAAATACATTCTTACCTTAGTGTGATGGTTGGGGCTATTTTGATGAAGCTTATGACTGTTTTGAGAATCTGTCTAGCTGTCAACAGAATAACGTCTGTCGGTTTTTTTTTAGAAGTCTATTCTGAAAACGTTGACCACACTGAAACATAAATGTGCTTAGTTTCTTTTTAAGTTAATTGCTGTGATGGTTTTGCTCGAACGCTTGCCTGAGCAGCATTTAAAAATATAACTAAAAATTGATTATGCACATAATTGCAATATACATCAGCATGATTGATTTTATTCAATCTATTGAGTTTCAGATTCAAAGTGCTTTATTTGCTTGGTCTTAGTCTGAATCTCCATTCATGCCAATAATACCAGAGTCAGCCTCAGATTTTGTGAAGATGATTTATTGTCTGATTCCCAAAACCAGTTAGCAGAAAGTTTTGTCTGATATCCCAAATCAGTCACACCGTATTTTGTCTGGAACCCAATACAATGGAAACCAGATGATAAAACGTTTGTTGAATAATCTTATTTGTGTCTGACCAGTGCAATTCCAAAAATGCTGTTTTATCAATCCGCTTTAGAAGAACATTTTATAAAACCTTGAAACATAGACAGTCCCTCTTATCTCTTAAGACAAATATTTCATGAAACTCCACAAAGATTAAACTATAGCAAGCATTAAAAATAAGTAACAGATTGAAAAAAAAATCTACAATAAAAAGCATACATTTATTTAGATTTTTAAGCAGTAAATTGTATAGAATATATTATTAAATGATAAAAAGTCAATAAAATTATTACACTTAGGGATTCAATGATAAGTGAAATAAATAATTTATTGATAACTAAACAAAATACAGAAAATTAAGACAACACAGTACATCTTTGGTCCAAATTACAAATTTTATTACAAATAACTAATATATATATATATATATTTATTTATATTTTTACTCTTAGACCTCCCGTTACACACAAATTTCATGCCTCCTTTGATATTATGTTGAATAAATTAGGCCTTATTTTGGTCACAAAAGTGAACAGTGTGAAAAATCATAGGGAGAATTGCATTATATTTCACAAATCTCATTAATAACAAATTTAAATTTACATTTTCTAGAAGTGCAAGCTGGAAGTACATAAACTACCCTGGTCATGTGACATTCTAATTTATAAATGTTTATAAAGCATGAATTTCTTGCCCAGAGCCAAAAACAACAGTTCCCCTTCAGTTCGGGGAATCATTAGAGCACCATCTACTGCCGATGAATTGGCTGAGCTCCCACAGGTTACAATCGTCTGAGTATAAAGCACCTGAACTACAGGGCTGCAATATGGGGGCTAATGCTTGCACAACATGCATTTCCCCCAGTAAGCTTACGCTGACCCTGTGTAAGGTCAGGAAAAACAAGGAGCAGGTCCTGCTTATTGCGCCTCTGTGGCCAAACTGGACCTGAGTTTCCAAATTCACACGCCTCGCGATGGCCCCTTCTTAACATATTCCCCTGAGGATTTTTGGAACCTTCATGGATGGTTTCTAAATTGAGTGTGGAAGACTTAGGTGACCTACACCATCACTTAGGCTAGAACACCCTCTAAGAGGCATGCCTTGCCCTGAAGTGGAATCTATTCACTGTGTGGTGCGCTTCTTTTCAAGAAGAACCCTGGACATGCCAGATCAGTGTTATGCTATCCTTTCTTCAGGATAAGCTAGAGCGGAGGCTGTCACCCTCCACACTGAAGATTTTAAGTTGCTGCCATCTCCGCTCACCATAATGTGGCGGATGGCAGCACGCTGAGAAAGCATAACCTCATCATCTTTTGCTGAGGCGCAAGATGGTTATATCCATCTCGCCTCCCTCTCATGCTCTCTTGGAATCTCTCTGTAGCCTCAGCGGTCTGCTGCAAGATCCATTCGAGCCACTTGACTCAGTATATTTAAGATTTTTGTCCATGAAGACAACTGCTGGTCACGTTGACATCAATCAAGAGGGTTGGGGATCCAGAGGCATTTTTGGTCAGCGGATTGTGCCAGGAATTCGGGCCGGTCTATTCTCAGGTAATCATGAGATCCTGGCCCAGCTGTGTGCCCAGGGATACTGGAAGGCTGCAAGGTGTGGCGAAGTCCAGCTACTGTGGTGTTTCCCACACACTTTTCCAAATTGTTGTACCGACATAGCATTGGAGTTCCTGGTCTGAAGGGGAGCATCCTAGTTATAACCCTCATTCCCCAAAGGAGAGAACGGAAATGCCGTGTCTCCCCGTGTCTCCTTTGGAGAACATGGGTTACATTCAAAACCAGGATGTTTTAGAGCTTCCAGTAATAAGAAATAGTCCAGTAGAATTAAACAGGTTAAGATAATTGATGCATTTCCCTAAAACTTTGTTAGCCAACTATGGTCACAAGTTGTGCTGTTATCAGCGTAACTCTATGAATCAGTGTTTCCTGAATCCACAGTTCCAACGAATGCTGACAAACAAACTTGTGTGCTTGGAAGTGCAAGTTTTTAAATCTGTGGTTAGAAGCTTAGTTTCTCCCTAATGTGACATATGGACTTAAAAACAACACAAACTCACACACTAGCAAAATAAGCAAAGCAACATACAGTACAATATGAAGTCAGAATTATTAGCCCCCCTGAATTATTAGCCCCCCTGAATTATTAGCCCCTTTGTTTATTTTTTCCCCCAATTTCTGTTTAACGTTGAGAAGATTTTTTCAACACATTTCTAAACATAATAGTTTTAATAACTCATCTCTAATAACTGATTTATTTTATCTTTGCCATGATGACAGTAAATAATATTTCATTAGATATTTTTCAAGACACTTCTATACAGCTTAAAGTGACATTTAAAGGCTTAACTAGGTTAATTAGGTTAACTAGACAGGTTAGGGTAATTAGGCAAGTTATTGTATAATGATGGTTTGTTCTGTAGACTATCGAAAAAAAATATAGCTTAAAGGGGCTAATAATATTGACCTTAAAATGGTATTTAAAAAATTAAAAACTGCTTTTATTCTAGCCGAAATAAAACAAATAAGACTTTCTCCAGAAGAAAAAATATTATCAGACATACTGTAAACATTTCTTTGCTCTGTTAAACATAATTTGGAAAATATAAAAAAAAAAAAAAAAAATCAAAGGGGGGCTAACAATTCTGACTTCAACTGTATATACTTTTCCTTCCATATATATATAATTTAACTATACGTCTTCTAGTTTGTTTAGTCCGTGAGAAAGCGTATGTCAAATTGTGTGTCAGGCGAGTCTCGTTGTTCAGGAAAAGCAACAGTGGTTAGTTTCTAGGTTTGCGTTTTAAAAATAAATTGATCTAATTCACTCGCTGGTTTTATCTGACCTTTAGTCTGCTCAACTTTTTTTGTTCTTAACAGCTTGTGTTTTTTCCCTTCTCTCTCAGATGCACAGTGGCATCACTATTGACTCTGGCTCTCCACGGAGACCTGCTTTATCTCACAGAAATAATGGAGGATCTTCTGCAGAGTCTAATGGACCAATCCAGCAATGCAAATCCTAAACTTCTCCTCCGCCGCACAGAGTCCATAGTGGAGAAGCTCCTGACCAACTGGATGTCCATCTGTCTTTATGGCTTCCTCAGGGTCCGTCCATTCATTTACAGTATAAACTGCATGTTCTCTTGTACTTTGCTCTTGTTTACTTGCAAATTTATGGACATAATGTATGTGTTTTCTGTGCAGGAATCAGTAGGGCAGCCGTTGTTCCTGCTGGTTTCAGCTTTGACTCAGCAAATCTCTAAAGGCCCGGTGGATTCTGTGACAGAAAAGGCTCTTTATACACTCAGCGAAGATTGGCTTCTCTGCCAAGCGCAGGACTTTGAGCCCCTGGTCAGTATTTCCTCTTTCACTGTCTCTTTTATTCAAATGAGGAAGTGTTTGTGAAGTTAATTCTGGAAAGTACTAACTTCAGAAGTACCTTGCTGTAATTTGAAAACCACATTCATGTTTTAAGATTTCCCATTTTAAATAAAAAATATCAAACTTTTCCCGGTGTGGTTCGCCACAAAAGGTAGCATTTTGTTTGCGCAAAAATACAGGAAAAATAGCAATATTAGGAAATATTTTTCACAATTTACAGTGAGATGATTGCATTCTTTTTAAATATATTAACAAGCATTTTTTTTTGTGAAAGCAAAGCTGAATTACTCTGGTCTTCAGTGTCCTGTGATCCTTTGCAGATTTCTTTGCGTTAAGTACTTTTGTATTGCCGTTAGGTCATTGTTATTGATCATTTGTTATTGTTATTTTGTTAAAAGAAAACAGCCGTGCTGCTTAATATTTGGTTGTAACTGTTCTTCATTAAAAAAAAAGGTTCAGAAGAGCAGCATTTATTTGAAATATTGTATAATTTCGCAATAAAGTCATTTCTTTATTTTACAGATTATTAACTTTAACAGCAGTGTACATTTACACATCTGTCTATTATACATATTGCCTATTAATCATAACTATTAATCTTTATATTATTTTGACATTCCCAGATCTGAAGAATCTATATTTTGCAGCCATACCCTTTATATTTTTTCATCTAAAAACTGATTAGCAACAGTGTTATTGTGTGTATCTTTTTTTATTAATTGAAAGCACTGAGAAATACTCAGAAATTTCAAAAGCTTTAACCTTTGCTATTTTAAGGATGGAAACAATTGTCTGTCTGTCTAAAAGGGTTGTCCTTATTGTGCATTAAGCCAATCAGACTCTCATTTTCCATTCAGGATTTAGTTGCATTGCACCATTGCCCATTGCACATCATGATTTTGCCAAGTACAATGCGATCCTGGATTAACATCTATGTTGATCCTGGAAGATATTTTTGTCCAAAAATGTAATCCATACTATTCCCTACCCCTAAACCCAACCATAACTGTAAGTTATTCCTAAAATCAGAGGGCAATAACAGTTCATGTAGAAATGCATAAACCTAACCCTAAACTAAACATAAATGGTAAATGTATCCCTTAATTCTGATTGGCTGATTTTAATGTTGTTCCTGGATCAATCCGGTTGACGATTGTGCACTCACTATTAACATGTCTGATTTTGTAAGCAGAAAAACTGAACAATTCACTAGTAAGAAAATGGTTAAAGACCATCTACATGAGGTTAGATATCATTTAAAGAATGAGGCTCTTTCATTCAGTCTCTTCCTTTCGGCCATAGATTCGGACAATGGTGGTGGATGCTATTTGGTAATTTAATCAGCGCACTGATTTGTTTCAAAACTATTTCTAAATTCAGTTCTAATTTCCACCAAACGAATAAATGAACAATAACAATGTAATGTGGTCAAAAAACTTATATCGAGTTATATATAGAGTTATATCCAAACATACTTACTGTTCCTATACCCCATATGGTGATTCATACTGTATGTCTCTAAAACTCAGGTGGACAAATCTAAATAAAAAAAGTGTATAAAAAATATAAAAATGCATATAATAAATACTACTGACAACAATAACATCAAACAAATGTAAATTGTCATGAATAAACTGACTACAACAAAGGATTCCACCAAAGCCTCCCAAGGTGAAGAAGGCATGGGAGGAAGTAATGTTTTTTATATTTATGTTGACAAAATAATGAAATTTGCCCTGCGCGCTCGCGGTTTTTAAGGAAACTTTTTGGTGCGTTAATCAAGTCAATACTATTGTTCAAGAAGGTAATGATTCGCATTCATCAAGTAATTGCTTCGTGTTGTTTTTATTTTACATTCTACGGGTGACTCAAAAAACACAAACGTTTCGGCACAATGCCTTCCTCAGTGTGTAACACAATCCCCTTACTCCACCCTTTTATCCCACAGTCAATCACATTGCGTCATTAGACAACCACTCCAAAACAATCTCATCCGCATTTCAACCTTCCATGACCAACCACACTAGGACTATTTACCTTCATATTCAAAAGCATTATTCCACAAAGAAACAATACATCAATTATCATCATATGTCAAGTATACATCAATACATTGTAAATCCGACAGTCCATAACATTAAAAAATACATTTGACAATCATTCAGTGATTAAAGACAATCTTACCTTCACCTCAACACACGTAACTAGCCACACAAAAAATATATATATACTTTCATCTTCAAAAGGCTTCATTTCACAGGTGATGTAAAAATCATTTCACAGAATGTAAAAATAAAAACAACACGAAGCAATTGCTTGATGAGTGCGAATTAATACCTTCTTGAACAATATTTATGTTGACAGTAATAGTTTGTTTACATTTTAATCCTTTAATTTATCATATGAAAATATATTTGTGTATTGCTGTACATTCCTATTCCTAATAAGGAAAACCCTTCGCTATTGACATTAGAGCAACTCAGTGGTGCAGTCTATTTCAGTCACCTCAAAATAGCAACACATCAACAATGCGCCTTAACACACCTCCTTTTCAGCACAAAGTGGTGCAGATGCAAAACTTGATAATGAAACCAGCGCTGGGCTGAAACTAGAAAAAAAAAAAAAAAACACTTGCGCCGGGTGTATGGTAGGGCCCTTTAGAGTGTTAATGACACCTTAAGTTCCTTCATTAAAAAATTGCCTGAACAATGTGACAGTGTGTAGATTTGTTTTCTAAGTGATTATGTATCTCAAAAATAATTAAAGAATTAGCAAACTTTTGTTCCATTATTAAAACTACACTTTAAAATGCTGCCCACATCAACTGCCCATAAGCTTCTGCTTTGTCTGTAACCTTTACCTCCGTCCTTCAACCACAGAAAACATTTTCTAACTTCCTTCCGTGTGTTTCTCAAAACTTCTTGCACAAGGAATGTGCTATTTTCTTACATGTAGTTACACTGTTGCTCTTTCATTCAAAAGCCATTGAGACTTTTATTACAGCTTTAATTTGGTTCCTCTCATTTTCTCTTCCTGGTTTTTTTCCTGACCTGCTGTGTCATACTGATCCATTTGTGCCTAGCTAGTTTTTCTTTTTGCTTACAAGCACTTGTGCGAAAGAGGAAAGGTTAATAACAGTATTTGGCCAGAGTCATGTGCTCAATCCATCTTCCCCCCAGAATTTACCAGAAGCAATTCACGATCAGACTGGTGTGATGTTGTACTTCTGCATTTTGTATTCTGCAGGATATCAGCTTGCACAAGCCTTCCTCTAACCAGTCCGGACTGTACCTGTTTTGACAAACAAATAACTGCCACAAAAAAACATATTTGTGTCAGAAGACAATCTAACTTATTCATATAATATTGAATTATGCCCCTTTTATTACAACTGAGATTACAGTTAAAAGGAGAATGTTTTTATTGAACAAAATTAAGTTGACTTATAAGTAGGGCCAGACAAAAATGTGTAAAAAAATCTGTGGCTTTATGCGAAATGATTTTCAGAACTAAAAACTTATATTAATTTTTAATGTTTATTTAAGGTTTACAATGCAAATCCATTTACTGTAGATTTACTTGTTTGGTAAAAAAAAAAAGTGTCATATAGTCATATATTATATCTACTGTACTAAAAGACAGAAAGTATTACTTTACAAACTGTATTGTACATAAATCATATAAACATTTACATATTATTCAATAATATTACTGAAATTAGTATTAAAAACTGAATAAATATATATTTGCTCACATTTACATAAGTAAATAAACAGACTCAATGATGGGCTAACAAATCTGTAAATCTCCGGATTTGTGCTTGTACAGATTGATACATGTTTATCAACAGGTCTGCACCAAGTATATAAAACGAGAGAAACTGAGTAAATGAGGTTTTATTTTACTGTTTGCGTTTTATTTTTGTTGTTGTTTTGTGGATTTGAACATGTAGATTATGTAATATTCTGGTGGTTGCAGACATTATGAACAAATATCCAATGTAATTTTCTTTAAAATAAACTAAACAAAACTTAAATGAAGTTGATTTTAATATCAATATCTTAAGCCCAGCTCATACACTCAAAAAATAACTGATTGGTTGAACTCAATTTAATTGAGGGCAGGATTTCCATACAATTAATTTGTGTAGCACCAGCTAAAACAAATAATTAACACAATTAAATGCAATTGAGTTGGTCCAACATGATTTTTTCAAATAAAGTTTAAATACATTTGTATTTTTATTTACTCAAACTCAAAGGTCTAATAATATCACATATGTCTATTATGTGTTGTACATTTCAAAGTTTCTTTTTATTTTAAGCTATCCTAAGTTTACTATAAGAGTCATTTTTAAGGGTATTTCATGAGTGACATACACGGAAAAAATGTTGCAAACAATCTATTTGGGTTAAATTTAAACAATCAAATTAAATTTAGTAATGTTTAACTTAATTTGTTTAAATTCAGCCGATATAAATTGTTTACAATCACTTAACTTAAATAAATTTAGTAAATCCAAGGAATCATCTTTGAATCATTTTTTTGAGTCTGTACAGTCGATTGAGACTGATCTCAGAACTAATTTTAGGACAGTTATTGCTCACTGAGCAAAGCAACAAACTGCATTTTTGCTAATTAAGCTGCCAACACCCAAACCATGTGTGCTTCTGCAAGGTGGTAATCTCAAAGCGTTACATGAAAATCTTCTAAATCTTCAAACTAAAGTGAAGATTAAACTTTTTAAAGTCTTTTTTATTAACTTTAAACACCTAAGATTACTTTTATTTTCAACATTTCCCTTAATTCAGCATGTTGGGAACTACAAAATCCCCTAACCAGGTAGTTGGACCAACACAATTCCTTCATGTTGTCCCAACACAAAACACTTAAGTTAACTCAATGATTTACAAATTTAAGTGGACTGAACATAAAGCAAATAAATTGGCCAAGGATATTACAAAATATGTGTTGTTTCAGCTCATTTTAAGCAGGTACCCAGCAAACAATTTTGTGTTAAATAAATGTTTAATGTCTAGACATCTAAACGTAGACAGCTTGGCTAAAACAAGGCTAAACCTGGGCTGTAATTAAAAATCTAAAAGACATCTAAGAATAGCCTAAAACTAGACTACAGTAGGCGTCAAATAGACAGATTAGACAGACTTTATATGTGTAGTCATTTATTTCTGTTTTTTTGAGGACTAGTCTAGCTTGGCCTATTCTTAGACGTCTGTTGGATTTTCACTGACAGCCCAAATTTAGCCTTGTTTAAGCCAAGATGACTAGACGACTAGTTTAGACTTCTATTAGACATCTATTAGACATCTTTTAAAAACAAAAAATGCTTGCTGGGTAGTTTGAACAACTTACTCCTAAAAGATTCCTATTGTCCTAGGCTAAAATCTGTAGTTTTTGATCCTCGTTTGACATATTCAAATACAACAGGCAATTAATGGCAGTTGCGATAAAATTTTTCCTCCTATTAAATTCTGGCAGTGTCAGAAGTTCTCAGATGCTTTCTCTTCTTACTACTTTTAACTTCACGTACGAGACTGTCAAACCAAGAACTAATAGTAGTGCACAACAACAGTGTTGCAACAACATCTTATGTTTGCTGAGAGGTCCTATTTCGGAACGTGGGTTACTGAAAGTGTGACGGATGGATGATGTTGAACTGCTGACGAGTCTTTTATACAGTAGTGTGTTCATGTTTGATTCTTTTTGGCTGTTGTACAGACTGACATGAAAACAGATCTTATCTGACAACCTATTGTATTGTGTATGATTATTAAAAAAAATCACACAATGTAAGTTTGAATTTCAACATTCATCCATGCAATAAAAATACTAGTTTACGTCATGTTTGATTTCAAGCTATTAGGATGCTTGTTCTCTAAAGGGTTTCCTTCTCTATTCCTGCTCATTAAAAGAAGAACCATTTTATAAATAATTGTACTTGTCACATTTTTAATTGCTATTACATCTCAAGTCATTAAATAAATTTCTCCGTTTTTAGAAACTGAAGGTAGTGTTTGCCGTGGGCACTGGAGAAGAGATCAGCGAATCCTTAGAGGTCATCGCACTAACCTGTGACACAATTCAGCAAGTCAAGGAGAAAATCTTACAGACATTTCAGCGCAAGTTTGGTTTCCGCTACACACAGCAGATCAGGGATATAGAAATCGGTTAGCAGTTCCCTGTTTATCCTAATATTTCATAATACGTCTTTAAGTTTGAAAGACCAACAAGTCCTAATTCCTGTTTGGTGCCTATGTTTGCTTTTGCAATTACAGAATATGAGAAGGAAGGAAAGTTTGTCATGCTACAGGAAGTTGATGACACCTCAGAAATTCGAGGGCACGTTACCATGTTAAACACTCTGAAACATTATCAGGTGAGTCCATGACAACAAAACATGGTGCAAACTTTTCAGTGAGACAGCTGTTAAAAAAAGGCAAAAAAAAAAAAAAAAATCACACAGACTTGGATTTTATGTCTTTGTGTTTTCAAATGTCTAAATCCATAGAAACATCATTGTTTCTTTATTTTGAACAGATTTTGATTAAATGATTTTTATTTACTACATGCAGTGATAACTGAATAAAGTTTCATTGACTGAAGTAAAATATAAGAAACTAAATAAAAAAATGAAGTGCTCAGATATATGTCCTGCTCAGTGATTATTCTAAAGTTCTTAAAGTTCTTATGAGGTGCTTTAAAATGTGCTTTTTTATTCAATGTTTGACGTAATATTAACTGAAAATGCAAAGAGAATGAGACATAAAGTAGCTCCTCTCCGTTTTAAAAAACAGCTAATAGTGTTTCGTTTTTTTTATCACAGCTCCGCCAGTGTGAGTGGTTGAGCTCAAGCGCATCAAATGAATAGCATCTTAAATGGGGGCAGGACATGCCAGATTCCAGAGAGTATTTGATTGGTCAAGAATTGATGAGAAAATGTAGTGTAAATGTAATGTAATCATTGATTAATTTAGGCGGAGGTGACAAACGGCAAGCTTTTCATGTTTATACAGTATTTGTTTTATATCTTCTAAACCCAAATTTTGTCACTGTTTTGGAGCTCACTAGCTAATATACAGTTGAAGTCAGAATTATTAGCCCCCCTGTTTATTTTTTTCCCCAATTTCTGTTTAACAGAGAGAAGATTTTTTTTAACACGTTTCTAATCATAATAGTTTTTCTAAACTCATTTCTAATAACTGATTTATTTTATCTTTGCCATGATGACAGTAAATAATATTTGACTAGATATTTTTTAAGACACTTCTATACAGCTTAAAGTGACATTTAAAGGCTTAACTAGGTTAATTAAGTTTACTAGGCAGGTTAGGGCAATTAGGCAAGTTATTGTATAATGATGGTTTGTTCTGTAGACTATCGAAAAAAATATAGCTTAAAGCGGCTAATAATTTTGTCCTTAAAATGGTGTTTAAGAAATTAAAAACTGCTTTTACTTTAAGTCAAAATTAAACAAATAAGACTTTCTCCAGAAGAAAAAATATTGTCAGACATACTGTGAAAATTTCCCTGCTCTGTTAAACATAATTTGGGAAATATTTAAAAACGAAAAAAAAAATTCAAAGGGGGCCTAATAATTCTGACTTCAACTGTATTTCCTTAAAACTAACAGACTGAGACTAACATCTAAAAAAAATATTTTAATTTCACAGGACCTTTAGGGTTTGAGTTGTTTTTCAGGTATAGGTTATTCTAGAATTGTGGTTCTCTTATTTGGAAAAGACAAAAACTTAAATGAAACTGTTTTAAATAACAACACAAATTAAATAAATAAAGTTAATTAAATTAAATTAAATAAAGTTGTATGTGTATTCAGGGACATTTTGTCCTCAAAATACTAACTTAAAGACTGAAGATGTCAACATTTGAAATGGTCAAAAACTTTCTTTCAGAATTGTCCTAAGACAAGAATTGGTGTTGTTCAATAGCTTTAAGAAAGCTTGATGAAAGTTTTGATCCACTTCAAATGTCGACTCCTGAATGATATATTCAGCTTCAATTATTATGAAGTAATTAATTCAGATTTTCTTTTTTTGTGTGTTTACTCTACTAAATGACATACTGTAAAAATTTATTTATGAAATATAAATTTTTTTATATTATTTGTAATTTTAGTACATTTTTAATCTGTCCTTACATTCTAGTCAACTATAATAAATCGGTCATGAAAAGCCATAACAATCTTTAAAGTACTGATCGAAATAGCTTGTAATGTGATTTCACTCTGCTTGGAAACTCTGGAAGGTACTGCAACATCCCATTATTTTTCTCCCATTAATGTGTAAAAAATGTTTAGGATACGCCAGTAATAGATTAATTATCTGTCTACATGTTTATTGTAATATTTCAGTGAATTACTCATCCACTTTTTACAACAAGAATATGATGAAAACGCATAAAATGCCATGTAGTATCTGGTTTGAGGTTAGTATCTTGAGGCAAAGCACAAATTATGGACAATCTGTCAACTCACTGTTAGTGATTTTAAAAGTTTAACAGTAAATGACAATTAATAAGAATCAAATGTTCCCTATTAAAGCATTTTATATTTTATTTCCATAAATAATGGATTCAGTTTACTGTTTACTGTTCTTTCTTATTTGAAAAAGAAATAGAGGACATCAAGACTAACAACAAACTACTGGAGATCAAAAAATCAATAGACATGGTTGGTTTTCAGTATAAAATATAATTAAATAATCCTGCAGACTGTATATAATCTTCACTGTATAAGTTAAATAAAGGTTAACCATTTCTGAGCTAAATGAGTGATTTCATGTTTGCTGTTTGATTAAAATTAAAAACACAGAGAGCAGGAATAAGACAGTTTTACTTTAGGACGCAGCTTACATTTCAAGGCATAACTGATTGAATGCTCATCAAGTCGGACAAATGGACTTAATTATTGGTCATAACTGACTCTTAATTTGTGTGTCATAACTTTCATTTAGTTTTTCAAGATGAGGCACTTCTCAGGTCTCCTATGCGAGTGTCAAGTGCGATCACACTCTGACATGCAGGTCACACTTTAATTTTCACATGAAATCATCTCCTATTTGGTGCTCACCGATGGGACATTTACTAACAGGGAGCCATGTTTCAGTGCATGGACATATTTTATAGCATGAACAGAGTCAGTTCAGAGAGTAATTCAATGCAAAGTACAATTTTTAGTTTTTAAATTAAAACCGAAAAAATATCCACATGATGAACTTTGGAGTTTAATATTTTACAGAGTATTGCAGCATCCCTAATGTTGACATAATAGACGTGTTTGAGGGGAATAAAATATGTCCTAAACTTTATTTTAAATGAATGCAAAGACATTTTTTTCGTTTTTATGCATACCTGTACATCAAATGAGAAGGAGTTGTAAATGTGCATCACAAAACAGGACCATTTAAGATTAACATACATTTAATTTTGTATATTTGTCCACAGGTGTCATGTGGATTACTTTAAAGTATGAATTTTAGACCTTCAAATTTATGTTTAGCTCTTTTGAAAGATGTTTTAATTGAAGATAAAAGTTATATACATTATGACCTGTGGATGAACAAATAATTCACAATTCATTTAAGTAACCATCCCGGAACTAAAGTAACCACTAAGATCAACCATGTAGCTATCTGTGAAATTGTGGTTCATTTAGGTGTAAAGTTACATCATCTTTCTACCTGAAAACAAAATGTGAAAAAGAAATCGCAACAAAACAAGTTTAGAAATCAAATCTGCCATGATCTCTTGGCTTTATTTGAGGTTTTTGAGACTGACCTCTCACTTCCAAGGCTTATATCACAAGGCTATTTAAACCCAGATTATACTAATCTGTTGTGCAAACCCATAACACAGCAGCACAGTACTTATATTCACTTAGTTTCAGAGTGAACATGCTGTTAAATATGTATTTCCTTCCAGGTTGGAGATGGAGCATGTATTAAAGTTATTACACCAAAAATTCATGCCCCATTGAAGACTCAAAGCAGTGTAAAAGGTGAGACACATTTTTCACATCCTCCTCCGTTTCAGCTGGAGCAACAGCCTGCCTAGTAACAAATAAATGATGATTTTTTTACTTAGTTGTTATTTTGCTTTAAATGGTTGTGCATTCAGTTTACAGTATTAATATCAACACTTGACTGGTTGACAACTCGTTTCATTTCAAAAGTTTAACTGAAACAACCTTTTAGCTCACCACAACATCCTACCGCCTCTATATAAAAACTTGAAGTAATACCATGTGAAAATGCAGACCGAGTGTTGGACAAACCAGTATTTCTTTACAATGTGCAACTATTGAATTCTGATATACGTCTTTAAAACAGGGTATCCATGGGGTCTTAAAAATCTTAAAATGTCTTAAATCTCAAAAGCTAAATTTTAGGCCTTAAAAAGTCTTAAAACTACGGAAATATTGTGTTGTAGGTCTTAAATCTTTTTTTCTGGTTTTAATTTTCCTTTGTTTATATATAGCTTCCCAATCTGGCCATTAACACTCATACAATCACCATCAATCCCGATCTCAATAAAACAATAACATTTGTTTAAAAGTTTTCCATTTATTTACGGCTGAGGATACTGACCTGACCTATATTTGTTATTATTAAATTTTTATTATTGTATTATTAAATGTATCAAATTTCCTTCATAATGGTCTTAAAAAGGTCTTAAATTTAACTTGGTGAAACCTGCAGAAACCCTGTTTAACTAACTGTTGCATTTCTTTCTTCATTGAAACAAAATGTTTTACTGGATTTGCCACACACTGACCGCTATTACAGTATTTCTCCATTTGTTTGGCTCATTTCTTGAAACAGGAATTACATTCTCAAAACAACATGGACAAACCTCCAAACCACTTGGCAATTGTTCACAACAGAATTGATTTTCACATTCATTTCATCAAATTGCAAATGTCTAAGTACATCTTTGCAAATGATTAAGTACAGGTAGCCTACATTTAGCACATATTCCAAGTGAATAGATCTAGTTGATCTAAACTGATTGTTGATTCTCAGTTCAATGGTTGTTCGCTCCAAAATGTGTTAGCATCATTTCATTGTATAAGTCAACACATGCACAATAGTCTGTTCAATTTTTTAAAATTAGTCAAGAACATTATACCATGAATATCACATATGAATTTGATAAATTTATTACAGCAACTGACAGTCAGGTAAGACTAGAACTTGACTAACAAAGGAGGAATTTAACATATCTCAGATAACCAATCAAGCACTGTAGGCTGCATATAATTTTCATAGTTTTTGTTTGTGTGTTTATATTACAGTATATTATGATGTAATTTTTTACAGTTTTTCTCCATTGGTTTGGCTCATTTCTTGAAACAGAAATTACATTCTCAAAACAACATGGACAAACCTCCAAACCACTTGGCAATTGCTCACAACAGAATTGAATTTCTCATTCATTTCATCAAATTGCAAATGTCTACGTACATCTTTGCAAATGATTAAGTACAGGTAGCCTACATTTAGCACAATTTCCAAGTGAATAGATCTAGTTGATCTAAACTGATTGTTGATTCTCAGTTCAATGGTTGTTCGCTCCAAAATGTGTCAGCGTCATTTCATTGTATAAGTCATCACATGCACAATAGTCTGTTCAATTGTCAAAATTAGTCAAGAACATAATACCATGAATACCATACAGTAGGTGAATCCTTGGAACATTTGATTACAAATTATTACAGCAATTGACAGTCAGGTGAAACTAGAACTTGGCTAATGAAGGAGGAGTTTCACACATCTCAGATGACCAATCAAACAGTATGTTTAGTTTCCTGACAAGTGCTGCCCATTACTGTGAATGCTGCCTAACATGTATGTAAAGAGCTTGACCATGCAGGACCAGCACTATTTCTGAACATGTTGGCACCTGGCCAAGTAAATGAACAAGGGCAGCTGCCTGCTCAAGGAAGAGGAGGAAGAGGAGGCGTAAGGGTGCGTGGTCGTGGAATAGGTGGAAGAGGCCGTGGTGCATGAAGACACTGTGCTGTCCCGGATGAAATTTAGGCCACAGTTATAGACCATGTCATAAACCATGGCCTCACAATGGCGGAGGCAGGTCGCCGAGTGCAGCCTAAATGTGCCTCGCTCTACAGTCTCCTCTATCCAAAACTTTCGCAGGGAAAGTTATAGCACTCTAGTTTTTTGTTTGTGTGTTTATATTACAGTTTATTATGCTGTATACAATTTCTTTTTCCTCTGATATATGGAAGTTACATTGTGTGTGGTTGATCATTACAATAAAAATAGGAGTTACCATTTCCTTGGCAGTATGAGTGCAATGTGTGACGTCAAACCTTGGAGGCTATTCTGACCCTAAAATCCTATTTCTCTTTCTTTCTTTTTTTTTTTTTGTTTTATACACAATTGTATTCTGTTAGCTAGACAAAAACAGTACAGTAACCATTGTCAATGAAGGACTGGGCTAAGACTGTAAGGTGGACATGAGTGATATTTTAGGGGTCCTTTGCCATAGTGACAAAACATCTAAACGTTTTGACTTGCAGTGCTTACACAATGGCAAAAGGATGAAGCATTTTGGGGGCACTGACTGTTTAAATGAGAAGGAAATTTAGTTTTGACACATGAGTGAACTGTTTTGGCAAAGGTATGAGCTGTTGCAGGTGAACCATGGTGTTGTGCCGAACCATCCACATTATTTTGGCAAAAACACCAAGAGTGTTGAGAATGTCCGGTCTGTTTCAAGAAATGAGCCAAAGCAATTGAGAAGGATATTTGCCATTTTTGTGGCACTGACTTTTTATATGGGAAAGGAATTTAGTTTCAATGCATGAGTGAACTGTTTTTGGAGAGATATGAGCTTTTGCAAGTGAACTATAGTGTTGTGGTAAACTGTAACACTGTTATGCCAAATGATCTTAGAATTTTGAGAATGTAATTTCTGTTTCAAGAAATGAGCCAAACCAATGGAGAAAAACTGTAATTCTGAGGTATGTTAATTACTTTATGTGTGTGATTGATAATAGTTACAATTTCATTGGCACTATGAGTGCAATGTGTGATGTCAAACCTTGGAGGCTACTCTTAACCTAAAATCCCAACACTATCCCATGGCAATTCGTAAATTTTTGATTTAGTGGCTAATTCGAATGAATTTGTACAATCTCATTCGTTCCATTTAGTATGATTTGCTTACCCCCCAATGACGGTTAGGTTTAGGGCTTGTGTTGGGTGCCACACCATCTTTTTAAAAACGTACATTTTCATACGACTGAATCCGTACGAATTAGCCATTGAACTGACAAAACGTAAAATAGTTACGTTTCCTCGTGAGATCAGGCTAAAAATCCTTATTTCTTAAATTTTTAAAATCTTTTTTACTCAATTGCATTCTGTTAAAAGACAAAAAAACAGTACAGTAACCATTTTCAAAATCAAAAAGATGGACATGAGGGATATTTCAATGGTCCTCGGTCATAGTGACAAAACATCTAAATATTTTGAGTTGCAGTGCTTACGCAATGCCAACGGGACAAAGGATTTTGGGGGCACTGACTGGTTAAATGAGAAGGAAATTTAATTTTGACACATGAGCGAACAGTTTTGGGAAAGATATAAGCTTTTGAGAGTGAGCTATAGTGTTGTGCTGAACTGTAAGACTGTTTTGCAAAACAATCTTAGAGTGTTGAGAATGTAATTCCTGTTTCAAGAACTGAGCCAAACCAGTGGAGAAAAACTGTAAGTTGCAAAGACAACCATAGTTTGCATAGTGACATAAGAATTGAATGTACTGTATTCCTCACACAAGCATGAATATACAGTACAGTAGTGCGTGTGCCAGATTGAAAATAACACCTTTTCTGTTCACATTGGTAAACAAATGAAAGAAAATAATAAGAATATAGTCCATTTTGTTTGTATGTAGATGTCAAAAGAATGTTTCTGACTGAACTGTAAATGTTACCAGAGTTTAAATTCATAGACAGTGTTTCTATCTGTGTATCTTGCTCTTATCATGAAACAAGAAGGACGTTTGGCCTTGTGTAAAGGAAGTGGTGGTGTCAGTGTGTATGTTTCTTTAAGTCATTTCCTACATCTGCCAGTGTAATCTATTTTCCTGTGCATTCACCACACAACAAGAGCTTCTAATTTTGCTTTACAAGTTTTTGTCAGTGGCTTTGCTGTACAGTATTTTTATAATCATTCTTAATATTTGAAACACTTTGGCTACACTTTTAATGTCAGATATGTTTTTTCTGTATGGCATATCAAATACAGTGGTGAAGATTTAACCATTATTGTGGGTGATACATATATGTTACTGTGAAAATGCAGTTACTGTAAAATGCAAGTGGCCCACATAGAAATCTGATACATGGAAATATAATCACAAACAAGTTCATATTTAGATTTAGCATATTTAAAATATGTCATATGCAATATATAATTCAATATATTGCAAAACTGACAGCTTACATATTTAGTTTTACAACCATTGGAATGACATATACAGTGTATATTGTGTATGATGTAGCTAGAGCTGTACCAAAACAACTGAGAAAAGCTGTAATGTCCAAGATTTTAAAATGTGTGTATGAGCACAGGCATTTATTCTATATGGTTGTGTTTGCATGTGTGTTTACTGAAATTCTGAGCATTTGCATTTTGCAGTTTTGGTTGATTTATTTTAGTTTGGTTAACCATTCTTTAACCACACCAGAGATTCTGCGATGTACAGTGACATTTCCTGTCAGCTGTTTAAAAAGCACAGTCACTTATGATTATTTGAACAGTACCAGTTGAAATGTTATTTACTAATTTTCATGGTGTTTTGTCGCACAGATGATGAGAACTTCTCTATCAAGTACTTCCATCTGGTGAGTCATCATGCAGAGTGTTATAAGTCTATACAAGTTGAAAGGACTCATTTAAAATGATCTGTTAAAACAGCGATTGTGTTGTGTTTTCATCCTCGGTCACAGGGTTATCACAGAGTTTATGTGTTAAATCTAGTTTCATGGTACTGGCACTTTAGTGAAGTGTGAGTGGGTGTGTGATGCTTTCAGTTTTACCCTCTTCCTGTTCAAAAAAGAGGAAATGTTTGTTATAAGAATCTTGTTGCAGTTGAGTCTTGCAGATTGCCTTTTCTGATTTTGAAAGATTTAACAGCTTAAAGACTTTTATTAGAAATACAGTGGTATGCATTGTAATATAGCTTTATAATGCATTAATGTTGATATAAAAAAAAAACATTCAACAGGTTTTTTCTATTGCTCTAGGTTGACCCCGATATTGACACGGACTTGAGCAACCACCCGGAGAAAAAAGCATTAAAAATCAAAGAGATGTACCTCATCAAGCTGCTCTCCACCAAAGTGAGAATAATGGATATAAAAAGTATTTTACTGCATATGATAGATAGATAGATAGATAGATAGATAGATAGATAGATAGATAGATAGATAGATGGATAGATAGATAGATAGATAGATAGATAGATAGATAGATAGATGGATAGATGGATAGATGGATGGATGGATGGATGGATGGATGGATGGATGGATGGATGGATGGATGGATGGATGGATGGATGGACGTATGGATAAACAAACAGAAAGAGGGACTGATGAATGGATGGATGCACTGACAAATAGTTAGATGGATGGATGGATGGATGGATGGATGGATAGATGGTTGGATGGATGGATGGATGGATGGACAAGATAATTGATGGATGGATGGACGTATGGATGAACAAACAGAAAGAGGGACTGATGAATGGATGGATGCACTGACAAATAGTTAGATGGATGGATGGATGGATGGATGGATGGATGGATGGATGGATGGATGGATGGACAGACAAAAGAACTGATGGTTGTATGGACAGATGGATGACCAAACAGAAAGAGGGACTGATAAATAAATTGGTGGACTGATAGATGAATGGATGGATGGATGGATGGATGGACAAAATAACTGATGGTTGTATGGACAGATGGATGAACAAACAGACAAAGAGACTGATGAATAAATGGATGGACTGGCAGATGGATGGATGGATGTATGCAGAGATGGAAGGATGATGGATGGATGGACAAGATAATTGATGGATGTATGGACGTATGGATGAACAAACAGAAAGAGGGACTGATGAATGGATGGATGCACTGACAAATAGTTGGATGGACGGATGGATGGACAGACAAAAGAACTGATGGTTGAATGGACAGATGGATGACCAAACAGAAAGAGGGACTGATGAATAAATGGATGGACTGATAGATGAATGGATGGATGGATGGACAAAATAACTGATGGTTGTATGGACAGATGGATGAACAAACAGACAAAGAGACTGATGAATAAATGGATGGACTGGCAGATGGATGGATGGATGGATGGATGTATGCAGAGATGGAAGGATGAATGGATGGATTGATGGGTTGATGGAAGGATGATGGATAGATGGATTGATGCATGGCTGGATTGTTGGATGAAAAACAAACTGACAGATGCATGGATAGAAGGATGAACAAATAGATGAACAGAAACAGAAAGACAGAGGGACATTAAATTGACAGATGCACTGATTGATAGATGAATGGATGGATGGATAGATGGAGGGACAGATAGATGAACAAACAGACAGATAAATGTTAGATAAACAGATGCAGTGACAGATAGATGTAAGTATGGATGGATTGATGGATATTTCAGGATAGATAGATGGATGGATGGATGGATGGATGGATGGATGGATGGATGGATGGATGGATGGGTAGATGGATGGGCAGATGGATAGATGGACAAAAACTGACTATGGAAAGATGGATGAACAAACAGACAAAGGGACTGAATAATAAATGGATGTACTAGTGGATGGATGGATGGATTGATAGATGGATGGATGAATGGATTGTTGGATGGAAAACGAACTGACAGATGCATGGATAGAAAGATGAACAAATGGATGAATAGAGACAGAAAGACAGATGGATATTAGACTGACAGATGCACTGATTGATGGATGGATGAATGGATACATGGAGGGACAGATAGATAAACAAACAGACAGATAAATGTTAGATAAACAGATGCAGTGACAGATAGATGTAAGTATGGATGGATTGATGGATATTTCAAGATGGATGGATGGATGGGCTTACAGATAGATGAAAGAATGGGTAGATGGATGGATGGAAGGGTGGATGGATAGATGGGAGATTGAATGGATAGACAGACAGATATACTGACAGATATTACAGATGGCTGGATGGGTAGATGGAGTGACAGAAGGATGGATGGCTAGACCACCTGTGTATAGACAGTTGTTGTTGTGTACACATAATATATAACACATACTGTATGTGCTGATTTTGTCCAGGTTGCAGTTCATTCTTTTGTGGAGAATCTGTTCAAGGGTATCTGGGGTTTGCCTAATAACAAAGCCCCACTGGCTGTCAAGTACTTTTTCGACTTCCTCGATGCACAAGCAGAGAGAAAAAAGATCACAGATCCAGACGTTCTGCACATCTGGAAAACAAACAGGTGCTGGAGGACACACCTCCACTGCAGCTCACTGTGCATAGCTTTACCAGCAGCTGCACTGACTAGCAAATACAGTTATCAAAATATTCATGCACAACTAATAAAAGATTTTCACACCTCCCTCGCAGCCTTCCGCTTCGTTTCTGGGTAAACATCCTGAAGAACCCTGACTTTGTGTTCAGTGACATGGAGAAGTCGCCTCATCTGGATGGCTGTCTGTCCGTCATCGCTCAGGCCTTCATGGACTCCTTCTCTCTAGCGGACACACACCTGGACAAGGTAAACACTGAAACCTTACTTTTAAAAATCTGTGACTATCACAGAGATTATTGACTGTCTTTATTTCTTTTAGCATTCACCAACCAATAAGCTACTCTACGGGAAAGATATCCCTCAGTACAAACAGGAAGTGAAGTCATACTACAAATTAGTAAAGGACCAGACGTCTATCAGCAGCCAAGAGTTGAAAATGTTTCTCCAACAAGAGTCAAAGGTACAATCGGTCAAACACTACCTGGAGCTTTAATTAAGCATCTTGATGGAAATATTATAAACATGTGAAATATCTTAATTTAAATATCTCTCTTCTTCATAAGAAACATCAGAATGAGTTCAATGAATCGGCTGCTCTGCGCGAGCTCTACAAATACATGCAGCGCTACTTCACTGAGGTACATCATTCTTCTACTCTTTCGTGCATTTGTGCCAGTTTCACAGCACACTTTCACTGTGTTATATCAGGTACATTTAAGCCCCAGAAAATAAATGTAGGAAACCTATTTTTTGAAACGTGACAACACTTTCACATCCTATTTTAGTTCAAAACATGCCTTGAAAGAATATTTGATACTGTAGATTCAACCAGAATGGTGTTTCTCAACCGGTGTTTCTCAACAGCAGCAAGCCCAGCATGTGTAATCTGTGAGCCAGCTTGCTAGGTAATAATACTAATGCATAAGCATAATGTGTGTAAAATACTGGCTCTGTTATTAATATCATGTTAGTTGTGTTCATGTGAAATAGCAAATAAAAGTAACGCAAGCACAATATTTTTGATATATGGAGGAGTAGAATGGAGGAATAAAATTTTCCAACCTGTCAGCAGGTCAGTAGCACACACAATTGCAGCGGCAAACTGTACATCACCATACATTACATTAGATGTCGTCTACGCTATTGTTGTCTATTGGAAGGAAAGCTGCCATTTTAGTACAGGGTAGCACTCCTTTGAAAAGAATTTGGGACCAACGTGGAGGACTGGCCATCCAGAGCTAGAGATATATACTGTAGACATATATACAAATATCTATGATCGGTAGTTTTCTAGGGTGGTCAGTATGCAAATATTTTTTTAAATTATGAAAATTATAATTTTACATAACTTTTTTACATCGATGGATAAGTGACAGCACGGGCATTGCTGACAAAGAGTGTGTATTTGTGATGTATTATCCTCCCTACCTGTTAAATTTGATCTAATCCATGTCCTGAAACACACCCCCTCTCCTGCTTTTACTTCTAATTCTAACGGAGGGAGCGATTCGTTGGTGATGAACGACTCGTCCACTTAGCCGACAATAATACAAGTTTCTAGCACCGTATCATCTTGCTGTCCTATTTCATTGACATTGTCTGCTTATTTTATTCAACAAAACTAGCATAAGCCTAGTATTTAGTGCGAGTTGGTGCTACTTTGCCTTATGGTGAATGCAGTAAGTGACTGTATTATCATCAATACTTGTTGAGCACAAAAGTTCATAACAAACAAAAACGTAAAAAACGAAATCTTACCTATGAAATGTTCTGCCTTTGTGCTTTGTTTTCTTTGTTTGCTTGTTACTACACCCGTACACAGCGCTAAAGTCCAGCATCTTCACATTGGCTTTAGTCTTGACTAGTGTGGTTGAATGACATTTGTTCTGGAAGCACTGTACAAATGTGATGGCGCTATTGACGCATGGTCAGCATCCGTATGTGATATCTAGTGTATATATCTATGGTACATCACTTAATTGTGAACAAATTGCAAAAGAAATGATCAGTATGAATTTTTTAAACAGATTCTTTTAAACGACTGTGGTGGTATGAACAAAAATAATTTGGTAATGTTAATATGTTTGTAATTATTTGTAATGTTTATGTATATAATTATTATTAACATTATTATAATTATAACTATATATTAGGGATGCACAATATATTGTTTCAGCATCGACATCAGTGTGCACACCCGCAATAATCACATCACAGGATCTGCAGTGTCGAGCATTCAGGCACACAAAATTATAGTGATTATAACTTTAAGAAACTGTTATTTTTTTATATGTATAAGTATGATGAAGACTATACTGGGTCATTTTACATTTGATTATGCTTTACATTTTGCCGTGTATACTGCTATTTGCTGTACCTCATTTATCAACGCACATGATTGATTTAGTGTATTTTATGCAGATGCGCTTCATTACAAAATCATCCCACATGTACATGTATCACCCAAAACTGAAAATTCAGTTTGACTTTCTTTCTTCTGTTTAATACAAATGAAGATATTTTGAAAAATGTTGGAAACCTGTAACCATTGGTCAATGGTTGCAGGTTTCCAGCTTTTTTCAAAATATCCTCTTTTGTGTTTATGAAAATAAAGAAACTCATAAAGGTTTGGAACCTATTGAGGGTCAATAAATAGGGAGTAAATTAGAATTTTTGGGTGAACTATCCCTTTAAATGACCAGTGACAATCTGGGTCCCAGAGGCAAATTAATTTAGAAACACTAGCCTAGAAATCTTTTGAAACTTGGGTGGTGAGGTTTCAGATATATCGAAAGCAATTGTAGATTACAATACATTTTTAAAGGGTTAGTTTCCTCTACAAGATTCATTCTTGCATGTCGCACGGCATGTTTGAGCTTATGTAATAAGAACCAATGAGGTTTGTTCTTGGATGTTATGCAGGTGCGGTGCATTTACAATGAGTGTTGGATGAAGAGAGTTTCAATGGAGGGACAGAAATTGATTAATTTGCATCTTTCAGGTTTTAAATTATCTTTATTTGTGTTCTGAATGTCTATGTGTTTTGGTGACTTTTCACTCTGAAATGAATGAGACCTTTAATAATTAACGGTTACGAAAAATGGACAAACATTTTCACAGTTTGGTTCTCCAGATAACCAGTGAACTTTTTAAAATATTTTATTCTTTGTGTGAGAACATTTTAATAACCTGATAAACAGATTTAACAAGAACCTGTTTAATACTTGAATGTCTCATATAGTAGATAAACCAATGAAATATTTACGTTATTTAACTAATCGATATTCATTTTGGACTATGAGGGCCACCATTATTTTAGGTTAGCAGTGCTTGTAATATAATTGCCTGTTGGTATTTTATGGGAACACATACAGTACTACCATCATTTACTCACCCTCCACTTGTTCCAAACCTGTTTGAGTTTCTTTCTTCTGTTGAACGTAAGGGAAAATATACAGATGAATGTTGGAAAAACAGCCATTTCATAGTTATTTTGTTTCTACTATGGCTGTTTTTGGGGGAGGCATGGCTAAGTGGTTAGCACTGTCACCTCACAGCAAGAAGGTCACTGGTTCGAGTCCCAGCTGGGCCAGTTGGCATTTCTGTTTGGAGTTCTCCCCATGTTTGCGTGGGTTTCCTCCGGGTGTTCCAATTCCCCCCACAGTCCAAAGACATGCGCTATAGGTGAACTAATAACCTAAATTGTCCGTGGTGTGTGAATGAGTGTGTTTGGGTGTTTTCCAGTACTGGGTTGCGGCTGAAAGGGCATCCGCTGCTTAAAAATAAGCTGGAATAGTTGGCGGTTCATTCCACTGTGGCGACCTCTGAAATATAAACTAAGCAGATGGAAAATGAATTAATGAATGAACATTCTTCCAAATATCTTACTTGTGTTCAACATAAGAAAAACTTTAACTTTAAAAACTTTAAACTTTAAAAACTTTTTTTACTGCGTATAACTTTAGAACCACTTCAATGAGTAAACAGTGAGGAAATTGTATTGTTTGAACTATCCCTCTAAATGTATACTAATAATGAGAGTTTCAGAATTGTACAGTATATACAGTATATCGCTCCTTCAAATGTTACCAGGCCTACTTGCTTCAACAAAGAACCTTTATTATTTAAAGGGTAGCGTAATGATTTCTTTTTAATGCTGTCTGCAGATTTCTGAGAAGCTGGAGCAGACAGACGCCCCATCTCATCTGAAAGAGAACATGCACAGAGTCAAGGAGCTTTTTGACAACATGAAGCGAAGCGGCTGGAACTGAACTTCCTCTTCATGGTATCCAAATGGGTATTCACACTGCATTCTGTTTTCTTTTTATGCATAATAAACAGAAATGAACTGCAAGCGTCTTCTTTTTAGAGACTGCCATCACCAGCAGAGAACAAACACATGCACATCTGTATGTTTGCTGGGTGGGGTACGTGACAATGAGAATGTACTGTATATCTGTCAATTATAGAGTTTGAGAGAAGCTCATCATCTACTTATTTTAGACTAACACTGAGCTGTTTATGGAATATGTTACAAATATGCAATGCGATGCAAATAGTTTTTTCAATTTTTTATGATGTGTTAAAATAACAGGGTCTGCCTCCAATCATTGATAACTCTGCTTAAGGTTAAACATCTTTTGCAAATGGACTAAATAGTTATTTTTGTAAACTGCTTACTTTGATAACTGTCCTGGTCTGGACTATACTAATAAAATGTGTGTGGTTTTATGTAAAAATGTGTTTGTAATGTATTGAACGACTGTATGATAACCGTTCGTTTATGTTCCTTTGTCGCCCTCTAATGGTTACACTAATATTAATTCTAAATTCTATTTGTAACTACTTGCATAAAATCACATCGAAACCAATTAGGAACAACAGGCAAGCTTGTTAGTGTCATTCATACAAAATATATATATATATACACACACACACAGGGCGACGCAGTGGCGCAGTAGGTAGTGCTGTCGCCTTACAGCAAGAAGGTCGCTGGTTCGAGCCTTGGCTGGGTCAGTTGGCGTTTCTGTGTGGAGTTTGCATGTTCTCCCTGCGTTCGCGTGGGTTTTCTCTGAGTGCTCCAGTTTCCCCCACAGTCCAAAGACATGCGCTACAGGTGAATTGGGTAGGCTAAATTGTCTGTAGTGTACGTGTGTGAATGAGTGTGCATGGATGTTTCCCAGAGATGGGTTACAGCTGGAAGGGCATCCGCTGAGTAAAACAAATGCTGAATAAGTTGGTGGTTCATTCCGCTGTGGCGACCCCAGATTAATAAAGGGACTAAGCTGAAAAGAAAATGAATGAATGAATACACACACACACACACACACGGTCAAATGTTTTTTAATCAAGGTGGCATATATTAAATGTAAATAATTGTTAAATATTTATAACATTTTTCAAATATTCTTATTGTATATAGTTGTATGTATTACTCCAATCATTATTGCTTTTATTACTACTACTATTAATAATAATTAATATTACAATGATTTCTGAAGGATCATGTGACTTTGAAGACTGGCGTAATGAAGCTGAGAATTCATCGTTAAAATCACTGGAATAAATGATTAAAATAAATTATAAACTACTTTTAAATGTTTTTACTGTAATTTGTACTGTATTTTTGATTAAATAAATGCAGCCTTGGTGAGCAGGAGAAGCTTATTTAAAAAACATTTTAAAATCCTACTGACCCCAAAATTTTGACCAGTAGTGTCTATATTAAATTGTGTAAAATAGTTGCAAGTTTTTTTTTATTTTTATTGTGTATGAATAAAAAGTATCATTTTAATTCGCACCATTAATAAAGCATTAACCAACATTTTACTTCAACAAATGACTAATTTGATTTTATCAGTTAATCAATAATAAGTACATTTATTATTACTCTAGCATTTTGATAAGTGTTTATGTCTATTCTAATGAACAGAAAATTAAATTAGCTGTTTTCATGTGCATCTTTCTTTTAAAGATGGTCATTAAATGTCTAAACAATATTTCAAATATAGTAGGAAGCATGGAAAATATTCAGTGACAAAGGGACTAAGCCGAAAAGAAAATGAATGAATGAATGAATGATTATTCAGTGACATATTGATTGTGTACATGGATATTGCATATCCATATACACACAATCAATAGAAAACAAACCAAAGTGTTTGCAAAAGGCACATAAGCACATACAACAGCAATAATAATTATAATCATTATCTAAATTATAAAGCAATACAAAATATGATATTGTTATATTCTTTTATTATTACTTTTTATAAATTTTGTTCATTAAATTTATATTTTATCATTTAAATATCATTTATTAATGTAATTATTTAATATAAAAAATAATTTGCCTCCATAAACATCTTTGTTTCAAAAATGGTTCAAATTAGAATTTGTATATATTATCATTATTATCAATAAAATATATGTGTAAATTGTAATAAAAATATAGCAATACATGTAATATTTGCAAAAATTGAATATATTAATTATAATGTATTTATGTATAAAATATGTATTATAATAAATTATAATGTGACGCAAACTGCCGGACTTCTATTGGCTAAAACGAGTTGGGCGAGCCTCATTTTCGTATGGTGCTTTTGCGCATGCGCGCTCATCCACCGACGCGTCACTGCGCATTCAACATGGAGCCGACAGTGAAGCGGTAGCGACGGACGCCTCAGCGAGTCATGTTTATATTTTGCCTTTACGACGCTTTCCAGTCCTCAAGAAAACACTCCGGCTGACCGGAGGAAAACCTAAAATGTACAGCTTTCAATATCTGCCGGTCGTCCTCTGATAAGTGATTAAAGAGATACCGGTCATGGCTGGATTGATCAAGAAACAGATCCTGAAACATCTCTCCAGGTCAGAGCTGATCCTTTACTGACACCTTTACACACATGTCGGCGCCTGATAAACATTATTCGTGTGTTGAAGGCTGAGTTGAGTCCTGCTGATGTGGCTGTGCTGGATGACACATGCTGATGGGTCATAACTGGGCTTTGACAGCTTGCCAGAGAAAATGCTTTTGCTCTGGGTTGATGTCAAAACACGCTTGGGTGTCACGTCTCCAGCCAAACGAGTCTGTCTGCCCTCATCTCAGTGCTGTATTTTGTGGGTCAGTGTGATAAGAAAGTGTTGTGTGCTTTGAAATCCTATTCTAAAACTCCTCTGCTTTGTATCACACCTTACATATTTTAGTTAGATCTTTGGTAAGATCCTAGTGGAGCCTGACCCCATTTTAGTGTCATGTTGGGTTTGATTGACATCTAAAGGTCAGTTTGTTATCAAAAAGTCTAGTAGGATGTCACCACATCATAACCCAGTGTTTTATTCAAATATTTACAGCTAAGCTTTATCAGTCTTTTTGTGGGATCATCAACCTTAAAGTCGTATCGTAAAAGTCCACTGATTTGCAAATCATCTCTCATCTTTTTTAGTTATGTTTTTGATTTAATCTTAGTGGAGTCTGAGCACATTTCTTGTTGTATTTGGTTGTGTCAGTGTGTTATCAAATTGTATAGTACACAAACCAGGGATTTATTCAAATATTTACAGTAGGCTACAGTTTTATGAGATAAATCTGAAAGTCAACATTCAAATTCATTTTAAAAACTCTTATGAATGATTTATTCATGCATATTAGGGTTTGGAGATTATTTGTTTTAGGTAAAGTTGGTTTGTATTCTGATTTTGTCCTTAATAATATATAATTTCAGAAAAACATTCTCTGCAAATTCTAAATAGCAAAATCATATTATCAGCCAATGACTATCAAAGTACAACATTGTTCACATTTAAATGAATAGTGTTAATGTTGTTTCGAAGTCATGCTTACATGTGATTTCAAGCCAAATATTAAAAGTACCATGGTAAACAATATAGGGAGCATCTCAAAAGTTGTCACTGAATGAATGTGCGAATATAAAACCAACTTTACCACAATTGAAAAAAATCTCAATAGAAGTTAACTCATATCTTGATGATATCTATCACAAGATTGAACCTTATATATAATTACAATCTATTAATATTCTATATATACTGACCACAAGGAAATTGTTTTTTTTAAGTGTATACTTAAAAATGTGTTCATTCATATGTGATTATTTTTCATAGTTTATTTAGAACATCTAGACAAATATTTGATTAAGTATGTTGAAATCTAAAAACAATACTAATAAAATATAAAACACTTTTATAAACTAACGATTAATGATACAACATAAATTATTTGCTCAATAAAAATCAAAATGTAAAGACTGTACTGTAGTTTCACACTTTATTTCCATGCTGTTATTTCTGTTTCTACATGCATTCTTCTGGTGGCGTAAAGATTGTGGTCATCCATTACCTCCAAATAAGCAACATGACATAACACGAAATAATAGATCTTTTGTTAGTTTGTTTAAACAATTTACATTGTCATTGCAATGCACTAGTGCATGTGAATCAGAATAACATATTTGTATTGTCTGTAGAAAATAGATGTTTTTTTTGGTAATATATGCAGGATTTCTACAATCACTTCTCACTTGTGATGTTTGGTCAACAAATAAGTAAAACCATCATAAGTCTTCGCAGCTCTTGATTCAGTTTAATTCCTGATTCATTCATTCATTCATTTTCTTGTCGGCTTTGTCCCTTGCGGGGTCGCCACAGCGGAATGATCCGCCAACTTATCCAGCACGATTTTACGCAGCGGATGCCCTTCCAGCCGCAACCCATCTCTGGGAACTTCCACACACACATTCACACTCATACACTATGGACAATTTAGCTTACCCAATTCACCTGTACTGCATGTCTTTGGACTGTGGGGGAAACCGGAGCACCCGGAGGAAACCCACGCGAACGCAGGGAGAACATGCAAACTCCACACAGAAACGCCAACTGACCCAGCCCAGCCGAGGTTCGAACCTGCGACCCAGCGACGTTCTTGCTGTGAGGCAACAGCACTACCTACTGCGCCACTGCGTTGCCCTAATTCCTGATTCGATTTGAGATTCTTGTTTCTGTAATACAAGTGCTATTGATATTTCTAAAATAAATAATCTGTTTACAAATGTTAATGAAAAGAGTTAAACAGCGACTCATCTCAATAACAGGGTGTGTTGTCACTTTGAAATGGTCAAAGTATGGAAGTAAAATCGTACATTTTAGCATGATTTTAAATATTTTGGATTAAAATATTTGAATCTTGATTTAGCTTTGACTGTTTATTTGATTTAGAGTTTGTACTCTTTGTAAGAAAAGAAGAACAAAACTTGCATTGTTGTCTGTATCTGTTCATAAACTCCCATATTCGTGATGTTTGAAACAAAACTGACATATTGATGTTTTTTACTGCGATTATATATTTTGATATGAGTACGCTTTCACCAGATGAATTGAATAGCTCTATTTGACAAGAATTTATAATTTTAGATTGATCGGGATAATTTTGTATGAGAGTACATCTGCATAAAATATAATAATCAAATCGTAAGCATGGATAAATAAAATAGATTAAAGATTCAATGCAGTAGAGCAAAAATTAAATAACCATCGCTTTATGGTTTTCTGGTAAATAAATAAAATAACACTGTATAGTCTTCATCGTATAAAAAAAATACAACTATATATATATATACAGTTGAATTCAGAATTATTAGCCCCCCTTTTAATTTTTTTTTCTTTTTTAAATATTTCCCAAATGATGTTAAACAGAGCAAGGAAATTTTCACAGAATGTCTGATAATATTTTTTATTTCTGAAAAAAGTCTTATTTGTTTTATTTCGGCTAGTATAAAAGCAGTTTTAAATTTTTTATGAACCATTTTAAGGTCAAAATTATTAGCCCCTTTAAGCTAATTTATTCGATAGTCTACAGAACAAACCATCGTTATACAATAACTTGCCTAATTACCCTAACCTACCTAGTTAACCTAATTAACCTAGTTAAGCCTTTAAATGTCACTTTAAGCTGTATAGAAGTGTCTTGAAAAATATCTAGTCAAATATTATTTACTGTCATCATGGCAAAGATAAAATAAATCAGTCATTAGAAATGAGTTATTAAAACTATTATGCTTAGAAATGTGTTGAAAAAATCTTCTCTTCATTAAACAGAAATTGGGGAAAAAATAAACAGGGGGGCTAATAATTCTGACTTCAACTGTGTGTGTATATATACTGTATATATATTGCTACAAACTTGCTTCAAATGCGAACACTTGCTTGAAGTCCTAAAAACACATTCAAATGATAAACTTTCTCTCTTTTATGATTCAATTTTGCAATAACTCCACAGATGACATGTTCTAAACTTTAGAGCCTGGTCAACCATAATCATGACTCAACATTAGTTGCAGATCATGCAATGTGACTATACTACAGATACTACATCTCTACCTCAAAGTGATTTTAACAGTACTGTTCTTTGATTTTGTTATAGCTGTGTTGTGAGCTTTTCTATTCTCTCAGCATTAAAATGAGGATTTTACTTTCATAGTTACAGCTACAGCAGTCAAACTTGCTCAAGGGTCCTTCTTTATGGTTGAGTTTTTTTAAACAGTGTGGACATGAACATGTGGGAGTTGGAGGAGGACACGAAAAATTCTAGGCCTTTACATACAGTAGATGACCCTTCAGTTGAGCTGAACAGATGAGTTTGCATCAATGTGGTATATGCACAGGGACTTTTAATTTTCAGTCAGCCAGCCCAAGCGCTTCCGCTGTCTTTCCATTACACAATCACCATGTTTAAGATCTGATTTCTTGAGAAATCAGTGATCTATACTATTTGATAGATATGCGATATAAAGTGGGTCTCAAAATGGACAAGAAGCACTGCATCAAATAAAAATTTTCACCGTCATGTCTTTAAAACACGTCTTGTTTTACGATTGAACAATTAAATGAATGCTTAAGTCTATTTAACTGAATGTGTTTTAATTACATTACAATGTCCATGCTGTAAAATGAACCTTATAAAATTGAAAATGGTCACATTAACCTTTCTCTGGAAGTTTACCATTGTCTGACAAACACTAGCTGTGCATAGAGCCCATTCAGAAGTTCTGTTCAGTTTGTTGTGGAAACTTGAATCAAGTCTGGGTGTATTGTAAGGATGTGGTCTGGGTTCAACAGGAACAACGTTTCTGTCGTGGCCGAGTGCACATTGTGCCAAATGGTTTCACAGTTGTGTGCCATTGTTGTGTCAGTTTTTGAGTCCAACCGAACCTTCCCTGCATTATTCATCCCCTCAGCGGAGCGCATCCAGATGAAATGCTACACCTATTCATTCAATATGACACAAGAGGTCTTTTGGTAAAATTGTAAAGTGTGTTCTCATGGTGTTCCTCATTTGATAAGCAATACCTCAGGTCCATGATGTCAAGCAGGCGGCGTGATAAAGCAACGATGGTGTCTCAAAAGGGTCATAACTTTGGTCAATGCCCTTCAGGCTGGACTTGGTTGCTCACTCTGCATTTCGTGGGCGAATAGTGGCACTCAAGGTCTCCTAAAAGTGTATAGTGTGCTCTGTGGACCTTGGCTTATTGTTTATGACGTTGTGTTGAATTTATTTAGAGACTTTGACCTACACAAAATGAAGTATTCCAGTCTGGCGGCAGCAGTTTTTTTAAGCTGTAATAGCCATGTATTTATTGTTATAACTTATCAAAGACTTTGGGTTAGCTCCAGTCGCCTGATACGAAGTGGACTTCAGAGGGTAGGCGACTATCTTGCCTGTGATTTTGATTGGTACTATATAAAAGAACATGGAGCAGGTCAGTTTATATCATCAGAGGAAGAGGAAAGGGAAATTTACCCTGCAGTCCTTCTGCAAATTAGTGCCACAGTCATTTCAAGCAGTAAAGCAGGTTCAAAGCAGTTAGACTGACTTGAGGTTTAGTGTTTAATATAAAATAGTATCATTGCCAACACTTTATAACAATTCACAGTATTATACACTACTTACCTGCCTAAGATATTATTATAGTACTTGTAAAGTATGATCTTGTTTTGCATCCCTTATCCTTCCCAATACCTAAACCCAACTATAGAGGTGTGAACCTACACTGGTCTCACGGTTTGGTTCGGTTACGATTATCATGCCATCGATTCGGTTCAATTCGATATCTCGGTGCATCACGGTGCATTGACGATTCTTTCCATACACAGTTTTTTATTTTCTTCACAGCACAGCAATTTTTGTATTAAAATGTATAAATATATTTATATACTATTTGTAAAACAATTTTGTCCTTTAATACAGTCAGATATATAAACTGTACCTTTAAACAACACGAGCATTTATAGACCATTTTGAGGGAAATGCTTCTGAGAATCCAAAAAGGTCCACATATTGATAAATAGTGTTATGACTGCTGATTTAAAATCAAGTTATGATTGAATTGCCTCTTGTTACAATTAGGAAATAGTTTAAAGTCAAGCAGGAAATGTTCATGGGCCAATGACATGACCACATTGCAATGGTCTATAGCAAATAAACAAATATAAATATCCCGCTCGCTTTCTGAGCCTTGTCTACCAGGTTATTCTTACACCCCATTGATTGGTCACGCGCTCAACAGAAAGGGCTGTGATTGGCTCTTACACGCTGGCGCTCTACACAGATGCACTCATGGGCCACAGTGAGACAGAGAGAGAGAAATGGAGATTACTTTCATTCTCTTAATCGCCGTGAAATAGGGGCTTTTGCTGTAAGTTATAGCGAAACAGTGTTCAGCAAACACACACACAGTGAAATTGTGCACATTGTGTGTTTTTCGTAGTTAGAGCGTTGTAAATACTCGCGCTCGCGGCTCGCCTCCCTCGCCATAGTAAGCTACGGCGACATAGCGCATGTGAGATAAATGACGTCAGTACATAATAACCGGTTATGATTATTACTGAACCGATACCGAATTGTCCTCGTCTGTATCACGGTGCACCGAAGAAACGATTAATTTTGACACCCCTACCCAACTACCTTACACGTTCAGAAATAAGGGTTCAGAATCTGTCACTGGGGTGATGCCTTTTTGTAAATGTACTGTTTTGTACCATACAGGTGGACATTTTACCTTTAGGGTTCAATTTTGTACCCTAATGTACTATGAGGTACACATTTGTACTTTTTTGCTATTAATATGTACCTTTAAGGACCTCTTAGGAACAAAAATGTACATTTTGAAAAGGTAATACCCCAGTGAGTACTCCATTTCTTCTGAGATTGAACAAACTATCCATAAAAAACTAATTAGTAGTTTATTGAGCTAATAGTCTTTGTTAATCGTTTGTTAATTACATAAACTGTACATTAAACTAAACTAAACTTAGCATTTTTAGATAATAAATTAAAATAATATATTCTACAATTATTCATTCATCATTAATTTTTTTTCAGCTTAGTCCCTTATTTATCAGGGGTTGCCATAGAGGAATGAACTGGCAAGCATTCTGACATATGGGCAGTTTCTTAAAGGGTCACGAAACACCAAAATCCTTTTTTTGAGCTGTTGACAGTCATATATGTGTCCCACGCTGCTATAAACACTATTAGGACACATATATTGCACTAAAAAGTGAAAATTGGTTGTTTTTGCGTTATTTTGAGCAAATTCGTTCTTCCGGTTTGAAATGAATTTTTGAAGCTACGTCACGGCCATGAGATACATAGGGGTAAATCCAGCCTGGAGAGTGGCTGGCTGTCTTTTTGAGGACGTTCTGACGCATCTGAGTGTGCGGCATTAATTCATGAGAAGACGTGCTTCAAACCAATCAGCGCGCTCTATTGTGTATGACGTGAAACTTCATTAATATGCATGATAGCTCCGGAGACTGTTTACACTGTACAGACGGCAGAGAGACGCCACGTTGTGTTGCTAAAACAAGTGAAAGAACAAGAATTTGGAGACATGGGTCGTCGGTGTGCAGCAACAAGGTTTTGTTTTCATTTTCCCTCTATGAGAGAGCAGCTGGACTCACGTGTGGATTACAGTGCACGCGACGCGCAACAGAAACGCGTTTGTAAGGAACATTTTCTACCCGAGAGTTTTTCGCATCTGGAAATGGTGAAATCCGGATTTGCCGCTCGTCTCAGTTTAATAAAAAGACACAGCTCCAGTTTGATTGTCTGTCTACAGATTTGGTAAGTGTTTGCAGTGCAGTGCCCTTTGTTTTACCCAGATTGCAAAGTTAGTTCGTGGTCAGCAGAGCTCTTTCAGTTTTTAAAGATATACCTCAGTCAAAATGATTTAGTTACCAAGTTTACAGTATTAATATCACTGCAATATTACAGTCCAATTTTATAGACTGAAAGAAATGCAGAGGATTTTTTTTTCTCCCATTCGCCGTGCGGTATCAAACATTGGATTAAAACTCCATTCTCCAGCAGTTCCTCGCTTTCAATATCTCGTTTGTCACAGGCAACATGCAGGAAATGTTCCTGAATAAAAAGTAAAAATGCCAAACTGCAGTTAAAGTCGACAAATTAATAATTTGGCAAGTAGTTCGATTACTGATGGCCATGTAAACACAGTTACTGTCTTTCTCCCCTGCGTCTGCGTGCCCAAACAGAAACTCCCATATTTGCATATCCTTCCCTCTTTCCCTCCCCTGACACTCCCACCTAAACGGAGCTGGACACGCCCACTTTTCCTGACTTTTTTCAAACTAGAGGTGTGAAAACACCCTGCTGAGACAGGGGGTTTCATGGCCCTTTAATATGCGTTCTTCAGCGGTCTTGGGTCCTCGTGTTCTTGTGTAACGTCATCGTCAGCTGCCAAAGTTCAGTTCCAATACTCAAGACCGCATGAACAGAGGACTCGTGAAACTTCCTGGATGTGTTCTTGATATCGAAGACACACCGATGCAGACTTGAGCACCGATCTCGCTCTAGAAGTCCCAGAAGTCATTGCGACTGGAGGTGGGAAGCGCAGCATTTTATTTAGATTTATTATTAAAGTTCAGAGATATCACTTATTAATCTCAGGAGTTTCCCTAAATGAAGTATTTTAAAAAAGGGAAAAAACAATAAATCGTTGTATGAATGCTGTAATGTTTAAATAATTTTACATTTAAAATTCTCTGTTCTTGTGGTCTCCTGAGTTCGTTCTTCCGAGGACACCTGGCAAGACTGGTCTCCACAAGAACGCAAGTCCGTTCTCTGCGTTCTTGGAATTGAGAAACAGCCATGGTTTACGCAGCGCATGCCCTTCCAGCCAACACAGCACTGGGAAACACCCATACACTCTCACATTCACACACACACTCATACACTATGGCCAATTTAGTTAATCCAATTCACTTATAACGCATGCCTTTGGACTGTGGGGGACCGAACTAGCTACCTACTTGCTGTGAGGCGAGTGCTAACTACTGAGCCACCATGCCGCCCTTACTACAATTATACGTTTTTATATTTGTATATCAGGTTAAGGTCACACTTTAATTTGAGGTACAATTTTTACCATTAATGAAGCATTAACTAAGATTTTTCATCAATAAATTACAAATTTTCTGCTTATTACTAGTTAGTAAGGTAGTAGTTGGGTTAAATAGAATGTCTAGAATAAGATTATACTCTATGGCCCAGTTTCACAAACAGCGCTTAGATTAAGCCAGGATTGGCCTTAGATAAATTAGGCTATTTAAGCCACATTTATAAAATAGCCTTAGAAAAATATATTACTGGCGTGCACCTGGAGAAAAAAAATGACACTGACATATTTTTAGACATCTCACTGCAAGTTATTTTCAGTTGAGACAGCTCAAACATGCAAATTAATCTTGACTAGCCTTTAACCTTGTTTGTAAAACCAGGGGTATAAGTATTAATAAGCAGCCAAATAACTTAATATATAATACAGGTAATAAACCAGTAGTTAATTGTGGTAATTGGTACTTAAACTAAAGTGTTACCTTGTTCAAAAAAGCAAATTACATTCTGTACATGTACATTGTTTTAAATAATTTATATTTCCTTTGTTGTCTGCTTTGCTTTTGAGGCCCTAGAGAGTTCTGATTGAAGCTGTAGGCAATTGTCAGAGGAATGAATCATGCTTAGCCTGTATTTCCAGTTTTTGCCCCTCATTTTAAAAGATCAATCACAGTAGATACTGGTCCTATCTGTCTGTTACAGTACTGTGTGCTCATCATAATTGACAGTAAAGTCAGGGTTAAAGCTGTGGATAGATGTTTGCTCTTATAATGCTGGATTTCCACACTCTGTATGTTCCAGAATGAGGAAATCATACCAGTCTTATCATGTCTGTTTTATGGAAGTAGATGATAACCAATCATTTTACTTTCACTGACTGAAAAAGAGCAGCTTGAGTATACTTCTAAACATCTCTTTCTGTTATTGGTCGATTGCAAGTCAACTTTCAAAATACCTGAAAATGAGTAAACAATAATGTAAATCTTTTTTTAGGTGACTTGATTCGTGTGACTTGATTCTGATTCATTTATTCAATAAAAAATAAAATGAAACTCAATAAACATTCTAAATGTTTTTTTGACAAGTGTAGAAAATCAATACTCACAGCCACACACAGGAAAAACAGATTGGTCTGACTGACACTATTGAACGGTTGCATTCCCAGGTGCATTTTCTACAGCGCTTGAACACAAACTGTCATTTACGGTCACTCTGTTTTAGCATTGATCGGCTATGAAATACTCTTGAAAAGCAACACGTGGCTCTCAGTCAATTGTGTTGTAACAGCGCCTTCCTGTTAGTCTGGGCCTTAAACAGAATCAGGACGTAGGGTTTGTTCCACATACTGAGGGCTGAGCTTTCACTTCACTGCAGTGTGAACTGAAGTGATACTTAATGCATCTCATTGAATTTTGTTTCAGCCTTTCGCATCATTTTGCCGAAAGGAAGTTGGCTGATCTCACCTGCGCTCACACAGCCTCAGAGAAAGACTGCAGATGACTGCTTACGGACTTTCCCCTTGGTTTTGCCCTTTAGGCAGTTTAGACTTGTGCTTTAGCTTCACCTTCACAAAAATAAGGAAATGCAAATCTTGGCCTAGATATTTTTCAAGTTGGAGAAGTGACTAATTATGCCGAGTTCAGACTGCACAATTTCAAAATAGTCATGTCACAGATGTTTTCATACTACATGACTATCTGGGGTAGCATTTCGTTGCTGTTGTGTTTACACTGCAAGATGGATCGGCGACAGGGGGTTTCACACTGCATTACTTTAAAATAGGAAGAATCGCCGACAGCGTTGTCTTGGTCCTCAAACTACGTCTCACAACCAAACACACGGAAGAAGTGACATGAAAACAACGCAAGGTCATCTGGTATATCTTTTGTTATTAACTATATAATGAGAAAGAAGCCTTTAGTGGGGTAGAAAATGTATTTATTTTGCTCACCTGGTCTTGAAGGCAATTCGCAATTTCTCCTCAACTTTATTTCTTTTTTGACCTGTTTGTGGTATTGCTCAGATGATATGTCAAACAGACACTGCTGCTCCTGCCAAATTTACTCTAGTTTTTCCTCCATTTCTTGGGTCCAAATTAGGGTTGGGCCGATAGACGATTTCATCGTCCATCGCCGATGGCCAATAAACTTCACGATGCTGAGCCGGCATCGCGATCCATCGCCCCGCCCCACATTTATATTGATATATAACTTATTATTTGCATGTCATCTTAATAGCAATAACGGTCTTTTCATGAGCTGTGTTATACTTATAGCTCTCGTTTGCACGGCTGACAGCATGGTGAGGATTAAATACATCGTGTGGATTATACAGCACCTCTCGCGCTTAAAATGTGTAGATTCAGTGGCAAACGCTGTTACCTGTAAACCCCGTCCCACAGACTATACAGTGAACGGCTTTAGTAATATTCATAGCGGACTTGAAGCCACAGAAAGTCTTTTATCCACTCTTGGAAAAGTGTAAATGGTGGATTAACATTCAGCACATGATCACTAATAAGATGTGCCATTATTAGTAACGTTAGGGTTTCTAAAACTAAATCTGTCAGTGTTATTTTCATTCTCTCTTCTTCAGCGCTTCACATTTCCGCGGTTGTAGCTCCTGTCATGTGAAGGCATTGACTGAGTGATTGACAGCTGATATTAACCAATCCATTCGCGTTCAGTTCTAGCGCAGTGGGCCAATAAGAAGAGCACAAAGGCGGGGCAAGCAGTGTTGCCAGATTGGGCGGTTTTGAATCCAAGTTTCCAAGTTTGCGGGTAAAAAATAACATAGGCGGATAGTGGCTATTTGGGCGGTATTGTAAAGGTACGCCCGCTTGCCCGCGATCTCCCGTAACCCCCCCCCCCCCCCCACTATTCGTGTAATTTGGGACCATTCCCCCCACTTTTCGTGAAATATAGGACGATCCAACCACCCCTCATACATTTTGGAGCGCTTTTGGGCTGGAAAAAGTCAGCTACATCTGGCAACACTGGGGGCAAGCAGTCCGGGCTTTTTTTACTTCAGCAAGTTCACAATCGCATAACAACTGTTTTAATCTGTTCCTGAGCGCTGCGTTTGGCGTCTTTAGGTGCAAAGATGCATTCTGCATAAATGTCTCCTAAATCTGCGCACGCGGTGAGGATTTTGCAGTGAAAACAGGTCGCACATGCACTAGCACAAATGCTTTTAAATATATATTTTAGGTCGCATAAAATTTCGGGCGCATGCGTAGAAACGGTCGAGCCCTAGCAGCTTTACTTGTTATTATTTTCTCATAATAATAATAATAAAATAAGGAAGTTATCATTAAGCACAATACAAATAACAGTGAACTCCAAACGAACTCTCGTCTGGTCACCGCCACCAGCTGTGGGGAACAAGCCACTAAGACACAGATCGCTCCGCCTGATCATGCCAGAAGTCCCGCGGAAAAAAAGTGATTGACAGGTGGTAATTTGTGTATAACTTTATTTATTTGTGGTTTGGTTATGGGTAAAGCAAAGACCATGTGGGTCAGGTAGTGAAAACAATAGGCTACAATTATTAAATTCGTTATGAAATAATTGATATTTAACAACAACTACCCCCACCCCGCCTACATGGACGATACCATCGTCCATCGCCAATGTTCACATTAGACATCGTACGATGCCAAATCGGTCAACATCGCCCAACCCTAGTCCAAATAGACTGAAAATAAGCACTTTTAACTTCTCTCTCAACCTCCCGCTGGCCTGCAGATACCCATACTAGTGAATGCTGCTCTCTCATTGGCTGTAGGTAATCGCCGATGTTATTTTCAATCCAAACAAATTTCACACGACATGATTTGAATCGGCCACAGCTCAACATGCCAAATATCTCACGGGTGTCGGCGACTTATCGGCGATTCTCTCAGATCATGTCTTTGATAGTTCACACTGTGTGATTGTTACTCACATAAGCGAGCACCGATTTGCCTGTGATTTCAGGCATTTGTCAGCGATTTCTTAAAGCCTGTCGGCGAGTCAAAATCGGTGGCTAAAATCATGCAGTCTGAACTCGGCATTAGTCTTGAGGGAACATCACTACAAATTAGGGCTGCATGATATTGGAACAAACTGACATTTATTTCTGCGCTATGAATATAATTTGGCAGTATGACTTAAGTAACAGTTTGGGAAGAACTCACAATTTGACATTAATTGGGATTATTTTGTAGGGGAGTGCATCTGCATAAAATATCCAAAAATATATAAACATGTAATAAAAGAAATTAAGCACAGAAAAACAAAATAAACAGTGCTTTATGGTTTTTGGTGGTATGTTACAATATTGAGGTAAAGAAATGTAATTATGAAATCTAAAATAACACTGTATAGTCATCATTTGATAAAAAATTAAGCTCAATTAATCTTTGGTAAAGCGGCAAACTTTATAATCTATAAACTGCTTCAAATTTGCTTTAAATCTTAGTCACGGGCCTTAAAAAACACATCTGAGTAAAAATCACACTAATAGATTACATTCAAAATGACTCAACAAATCATGTGTACTGAACTGTGATTTTTAGTTAATTTTAATCCCAACTCAACATTGCACGTCCTGCAATGTGACTATTGCGGATATGCACTTTGCGATTTTGATGCTGAAATTATACATTGTGCAGCTCTACTACAAATATTGGCATAAAACATCTTTTTGTTGAGATCAATTGGGAGTCATTTGATGTATTTATTGATGTATGTTGAAATTAAAGTTAAATTTTTTTCATGATGTTAAAGCTTACTTTTTTAAGAAAAAGAACTCAATTACAACCATTCTGTAAGGTTTTCTAAAATAAAATATTACTTTAATAATATTAATATTAATATTAATAATACTAATTTTACATATTATTTCACATGCTGTGTGCTCGTAAGTGCACTAGAAATTTGTAAAATGTGTACATGAATAAAACAAAATCTGTTACTTCTTTTGTCTAATCGTTCAACAAACTAAAAACATACAGTGCTCAGCATAATTGAGTACACCCCATTTTGAAATTGAATATTTTTATCCATTTCTCAGTGAATATAGGAAATGTATGTTGGTGCATTTAAACAACACAGATTTATTAAACAGATATTAAAATAATATTTTAGTCACTAAACATATTTAGAAATTGAAAGATAATACAATTCAATTGAAAATATTGCAAAAAAAAATTACAGCCTACAAAATTTCAACTACATTTTTCTTTGTTTTGTTTCTCTTGATTCTTCCTCTTTTTTTAAATTTGTATTTAATATTTTTCTATGACATTTAAGTGAAGTTTTACAAACTAATTTCGAGAGGAGCACGTGATATGATCAACTACAGCTGATCCTTATCGCTAATTATTCGCTAGCCTATCGGATCATTCCAAAAGTACTATAAATATCCTGTCTAAACTTCATCCCCCCTCCCCCTCTAACCTTTCCTTTCCCCCTCCTCAATTCTACAATCGAGGCAGTCAGTACTCTCTGCACGGAGTTTATATGTTCTCCTCGAGTTTGCGCGGGTTTTCCCCGGGTACACCGGTTTCCTCCCACAGTCTAAAAACATGTACTTAAGTGAATTGTAATAACAGTCACAAGCATTTAACGCATACATACTAAATCAATTCTTATAGAACCACCATATTAACCAAAGTGTAGGTAAAAAAAACGTACTGGGGGACTCTCGAGAAATACCTGATCTCGTATTCCTCCTAACGCTCATTAACCAGGCGGGAACCTTGGCCTCAGGGTTCTCTCCCGAGACAGCATGTCAAACCTGCTATCATAGTCGAGCATTATCTAAATGTAAACTCCTGAAATTTGGGTGTACTAGTTTTGGACCGTTATCGTAAGTTATTTTGTTAGATAAGCTCCACATTTGGCTAATCTAATGTATATGCACAAATATAATATTGTAAAGCTTCCCATTAAAAATATGAATTTAAAAGAGAGATTTGTGAGGGCTGTACTTATATATATTTTGAGAACTGTGTTATCTCTTTCCATTTCATTACATGAATAATATACAGTACAACCAACGTTTAGCCTGATTTATGAATCAATTTACTCTTAAGAATGTTTAATTTTTAATCAGTAGTTCAGCATTAGCAGAGAGGAGAGTTTCCATCTTTTTTAATCACAAAATCAGTGCTTCATCATCTGTGCTGTGCTCTTCGGAAAAATAAATGTTTTTATCGTTTATGGTTTACTGAGCATATGCCTAACAGGTCTCTGTTTAAATAGCAAGCAGTTTAGTTCTGGACTAATAGCTCTGGTTGATCAGTGTTTGTAGCTCATAAAAACGAGCAATAACGTCTGCTTGCAGAAGGAAAGCCAAGTAAGCTTTACTCAGTCTGCTCTTTTACACTGCTGTGCTGTTCATCTTTTCTTCTGTCGATTGTTATTGTCATGCTGACCTTCCTCAGGTTCAGTCTCTCAGCTCTTGTTTTCTGATGACTCCCATTGGACAATGATTTTTTTTCTCCCCTGCTCAGGATTCACCCACACACCTCTATAGACTAAGATGCAGTCATCCTTTGGGTTATTTTCAGGACAGCTTTATAAGGCCAGATAGCCTCTCACGTGGGCCTTGTGTTTGTTTATGTGTGTGTCATCCTCTGAGGGTCTATGAGGGCGTCTGTTGTCCTGTCAATAACCGCTGTGTTTAGGCTATTCAGAGCTCTCCTTCTGCGTCCTTGGCGTAAAGCATTAGATTAATAAGTCACCAAAACTGGGGCATAATCTCCTTCAAGCATCTCATTCAGTAGATCCCCATGCTTTGAAATTCCTCCAATAAGTGCTGGTTTCCAAGCTGCTATTGTTTTACAGGTGATGAAATGCAAAGAATTTTTCAAGGTGAGGAGAAACCTAAATATTGAATCGTTCATTGGTTTAAAAACTGATAAATTCAGAAACTCCCAGACATTATTGTAATGTAAAAATGAGCTAAACCCAACACATCTGATCATATTTTAATGTGTTCTGCAATATTAAGCCAATAAATTCAGCGCTGCCTTTGCGAATTCTGTGTGAGTCTGCTATTCTTTAGTTCGGTCTATGGAGCTTTGTGCATATAATGTGATGGTTGGTATGAATGAGTGTCTGTGCATCTGACAGTGTGGTCTTGTGCTGTTTAGACCCAAAACCATCACCAATAGTGCTGGTATTGGGTGCCTGGGCAGAATGTGTTGACTGTTATAACACTGTTCATTTTGTAGGAGGCAGGATATATGCCTCTAATGACCTTTTGTTGTCTAGGATTGTCCAGTATGGTGGTAGAATGTGTGATGTCTTTCCAACTGGCTTTGTTGTTCAATCACTCCAGTTATTTTATTATTCAATGTCGAAATTAAATTTAAATGGTTAAAATTACAATTTAAATTTCAATCCATGCAGGATGTCGGTGACTTTTTTTTTCACCAGTAGAACATAAAATTCATTTTTTTATTTATTTGTTGCTTAACTGTAGTCTTTGAGAGTCAAAAACATGCTGAATAAAATGTAATACATTCTCAGAAATATAGGTACAAAAGCTGTCACTGAGACAGTACGTTTTCAGAAGATACACATTTGTATTGTAAGGGTTATTGGAACTGGCAGTTCATTCCGCTGTGGCCACTAGGGATGCAATGATTAACTGATTTCAGTATTAACAGCGCTTTAATTCATTACAGTTAATTAATCGTAAAGGCTTCTCAACACTGTGTTTCTGTATGGAACAAAACTGCTGCAACTAAACAAATTTATTCCAACTGTGCGCTAGTTTAAAGTTCCGAGCTTGTACACAATACGCATGTACACTGGATTAAAGACTGATTTTAACAATGGCTGAGGCTATTAACTAGGGCCGTTCATATATCCCATCTTTTGTGTGCGCAAGTTTGTTATTTCAAATGAAGGTGCAACTTGCGCATATTGGAAGTGATGCTCTTATGCTTTCCAGGCGCATCTAGTTCAAGGAATGCTGCGAGAGCACAACGAGTAACGTGACAAGAACTAGACCGGTCAGCTTCATATATTTTATGGAATAATCACATTTTTACTCCAAAGAGAAAAAAATACAAAACGAAAATACCAAACAAGTTCATAATAAACAGTAGTTGATCAAAAGTGCCTTTAGACAGAGCTTCAGCAGTCTTTGGCTACATTTGTTCTCTTTAAAAGGGAAATACTTGGCTAATATGTAGCTTAGACTTACATTAGATCAGGGGTGCCCAAACTCCAAACTGCATATTGTAGTTCCAACCCCAATTAAATACACTTGAACTAACTAATCATGCTCTTTCTAGGTATACTAGAAACTTCCAGACAAGTGTGTTGAAGAAGTTTGAGCTGAACCATGCAGGACACCGGCCCTCCAAGACTGAGTTTGGACACCCCTGCATTAGACAAAGACAATTTATGTATTTATTTATTTGATTATTCATTGTTCTGTCATTCATTTTCAGTGTAAAATTATTACTTCTGTTTAAATGCCAAAAGCTTTTTTCACTTATTTGTAAGTCCAAAGAGAAATGGACTATTGTTTGTTTTTTTATTATTATTTTATGCTGTATTATTTAGTTACTGAGCAGCAATAAATAACACTTTAAAATATAGGGAGTTTTTATTAGATTTTTCTAAATTAGTAGTGTTTTGAAATTAATAAATGCATAAAAATTGTGATAACCTTGATTATTCCTCTGATGAATAATTGATGAACCTTGATTATTCCTCTGATGAATAATAATTGTACAACCAAAATCTATAATCGTTGCATCCCTAGTGGCGACCCCTGATAAATCAGGGTTTAAGTCAAAGGATTGTGAGTGAGCTAGTGAGTAAGTGAGGGTCCATATTGGTACCGCAAAGCTGTACTTTAGTACCTAAAGGGTTCATATTAGTAGGCCTGCCACAATATCTATTTTTGTTGTACGATATATTGCACCAAACAATATTAGTGTCATTTTAAGACAATTTTATGCCACTCATTATATAATACCAGAATGACAATATAATAGCATCATAATGCAAGTACACTCTTCCAAAGAACACATCATATTTTATTCTTAAGACATTTTAACAATTTAAATCTTAGGCATTGGAATCAGAATGTGAAAATGTGTATCCTAATCAAATAAATAATAATAAATGTCAACAAAAAAGTGCAAGGTAAAAATTAACAGAGGCTGCAATATCTGCTACCGGATCTATTTTCAGTTGTCTGGCACCCACATGAAAATATAATACAGTAATTTATAATAAATACTATAGTGTTTTTAACCATACTGACACTGACACCTCCAGTAGGCATAGAGAGGTTGTGCAATCAGCTACAGTAAAATGTTGCTAGAATTGGTTTTTATGTATGGTCGATATATTGCTAGGGATGTTGCGATCAGGTTTTTTTTTGCCCTTGAGTCCGAGTCATTTGATTTTGAGTATGTACTGATACCCAAACCCGATCCGATACTTCTATAATACATAATAAAAAGAATAAAGAAGAGCGAAGAAACAGATCCAGGATGTTCCTTATTTTTTATTCAATTCACCTTATTTTAACATTCAACATCTCTGTTAACAAACAGCACTTATGTGAGGTAGCTTGAACAATCAAGTATTAAATAACATAAATTCTTCACTTTTGGACTTTAGTGAAACAGTAAATATAAAAAAAACAAATAGGTCTTCAACTTAAAATACCCGACAGGCAATCCCAAATGTACATATCTCACAGTTTACTTTGGCAATGTTGTCGTCATCAACTTTAAAATACCTCCAGACCGCAGACATACTCGCGCTTTCTGCCTGAAGCTGCTTCTGTGTGCATTTAACCAATAGCGTCTCTGCAACAAAGTGATGTCATGCCACAAGCGTTGCTCTTTCTGTGTGAAGTCAAGAAAAAGGTCTAACTCTTTGCCACTGCATAACTATAGATTTATTAAAAATAATGAGAATACCATACCTGTCAACATTGGGATGTGAAAATAAGGGATATGCAAAAACAGAAATGTGCCCACATCTAAAAAATCTCGGAGGCAGGTGCACGATCAAAAATAAACACTGTAGCAAAAGATGAAAAGAAAATCGGCACACTGCCACTTTAGCTCTCAAAGGTCTTTAATATCACTGATATTAAAGACTTTTGAGAGCTAAAGTGGCGATTTTCTTTTGATCTTTTGCTAAAATAAGGGATATGCCCACCATAATAAGGGATACCCCCCCCTAAAAAAATCCTCAAATTACTAAATATGTTCTTCTAGAGATGTTTCATTTTAAATAAACAGTGAAATGGGCAGTAATTTGTTTGTTTATTATTATTATTTACAAAAGAAAAAATAAACAGTATACATTAGCAGCAAATAAATTAGCAAACAGCTCAGCTTATTAAAATTAATAGCTATTATAAAGAAATAGAATCAAGTTATCAAATCCCATTAACCTTTTCTTCACTGTATATCTTACACATTCTGATTAAAGAGCAACGAATGAATCTCATTTTTGCTTTTTTCATTTGATTACATTAAATAACAGGTGTCACTTTAAAAATGCGCAGATCTAACATTATAATGAAAGCATTTAATTGCTTTCCTAACTTTTTATGCTCATTTAGGACAAAATTAGTTCATTATTATAAAAAAAAACACCAAAATCGACATCTTTAGATGTTATTTTTATAAAGTATGTGTATGTCAGTTCAAACACGCACCCAAAACCCAGACTTGCACTCTATTTCAAATCGCGTGTACAGAATCCGTTTGGGAAACAGCGTCTATTTTTAAGTATGGAGCGCGTCAGCTAACAGTCACTCACCACTATATAACTATACAGGTATTGTATAGGAGGGGCGACAGCACCTGTAATGAAAAGGAAAGGGAATCCTGCCGTTTTTATATTTATTTCAAAGTGTTTTCATGCCTAAATAAAACGAAAGCACAGAACAGACTCACATTTAGGATCAAGGGGCTGCCCCTGGTGGTTCAGCGGTATGGTTTGCGTATATGGAGGATCGGTTCTTCAATGTTTATTGCCACCCTTCAGAGAATATACGGGAGAAATACGGGAAAATACCTTTACGGGATGATAGCGGGATAGAACTGTAAAATACGGGAGAATCCCAGGAAAAACGGGAAGGTTGACAGGTATGGAATACATACATATACATATATATTCGAGTCCTGATCGGGAGGAAGTCTGATTCTGATTGAATCTGAAACCGCGTAATCGGGCCCGATTTCTGATTACGTGATCGGATCTGGACATCACTGTATATTGCATCACCAAAAATGATTGAGGTCATGTCTATGTGTTGTGCGATAAGTCGATATATTTACTATTGTGACAGGCCTACATAGTATCTAAAAAGTACAAGAGTGTAGGCTACCTTTTGAAAAGGTACTGTCCTACTGACACCTTTTGTACGTTTAGTGTACCTTTTATCTTATGAAGCAAAATGATCTGATGTTATCATCCCCTGCAATATATCCTATTAATTCAACTTCATTGACATTGCCCAACAGTAGTGCTGACAATAGTAGAAGCCATGTCTACACCAGACATGAGCGGCACACAACGGGACGTAAAAAAAACAATATATCAGTACAATCAAACTGTTTGCTAAACTTGTAGATAATAAAGTTTTTAATAATGATCAGTTTCTTCAACAAACAACCCATTTTGCTTCATATGTCCTCAGTGTATTGTCAAGAGCAACACTTATGAAGTTTGCGCTGGCTGTGTGTGTTTGATTTTTATTAATTAAATTTTTTATTGGACTTGCATTTTATGAATCAACAAGGACTATGGTATCAGCTCATATTTCTTCAAATGTTTTAGAGAAGAAAACGTCACCTGTGCATCTTAGATGGTCTTGAAATGAGTAATTTAGCAAAGTTTAATTTTGGATGAGCTATTTTAAGTGCTAGTCCATTAGAGCTGACTACAGGTGTGTTTACCTGAGTTTGCTAATAGATGACCCTGGTGTAGTTGATCTGAGCCCACCTGATGTCATCTGGCTGGCGGGAGTCCCATCTCTTCACTGTAGTGGTGAAGCGTTCGGAGGACTGACCCGATATCTGATATCAGGCACTGAAGGTAGGCTGTGTCTGAATGAATATTTAACCGTTCGCCGAGCACGGCTACGTCATGCGTAGGCCAGGCTATTCATGCTTCATTTTCAACTGGCACGTCTATGAAAGTTTACATGTTTTCACACACTCTGCCTCTTGTTGGGTTTGTTTCACACATACAGAGTGATGAACAAGCCCACACAGGGCTCGTTGCACTGCGGCGGTTTAATAATTTACACCGTAAGGCTCTGAAGATGAAGAAAAAAAGGACATTTCTCAGCCTCTTCACCATCTTCACTATCAAGATTTTTCTCACCACCATACATTCATCTTTCAATAGAACTCGTGGTTTTATATATTGTTTAATTTTGTTTTAATTTATATTTTTATTGATCTATTTGAATTTCATTTAGTTGATTTTGTGTGATTTAAGTTTGTCCATCATGCTTTACAGTAAATGTCTTTTTTTGTTGTTTTGTGTTCAGGTTAATTACATTTGTATTAAAGTTTTTGGTTCAACAAAAAAAAATTAGTTTTATATTTTAGTGCAAGTCATTTATTTATTACTTTAATAGTATATTTTATTTCATTTAGATTTTTCTTAGTAAAAATACAATTTGATGGTTTGTTTATTTTCATTTGCCTTTATTTTGTTAATTTAGGTTTTATATTAATATTATAAAAAATGTCTCATTTAAAAAAAATAAATAAATAATTATTATTTACATTTATTTTTTGTGTAATGTAATTTAAAAAAGATTTTTTAGACTGGTTGCTCTCTGAAGCTTAGCAGGGCTGAGCCTGGTCAGTACCTGGATGGGAGACCACATGGGAAAACTAGGTTGCTGTTGGAAATGGTGTTAAGCCTGATTTATACTTTCGCCTGGCGCCACATCGCGCACCTCCGCTGACTGCGTGTGCACCTCACGAAACGGATGAGGCTTTTATACTTGACGCGTTTGCCGTTGTGATATTCTTTAAAACGACAGGGGAGGTCAAAAGAAACTGACCGTAAAATCAGATGGATAACCAAAAGTATGAAGTTTCCGGAATGACGTCATATCATTAATATCGTTAAAGATTTTTAAACTAATTATCTTTATTATTTTATAAATTATTTGAATGATTAGAAAGATTTTTATAACCTTTCAAGGTTTTTTTAAATCAAACTTTGATGCATTACTTGCTTTTGTTCATATCTCAGTCAGTTCTACCTATTAAAGTTGACTAAAATATTAATGACAACAGAACATGGGTTGCTCTACAAATATATTTTTTATTATAGAAATAATAAACCATTATCACCAATAAAGTAAATATAAAACAGGGCATTAGTATGTTGTAAAACCGTAGTCAAAGAAATAATTTGTTCCTTAATTATAGTTTTGTAACTATTAAATTATTTTAAATTCAAAATGAATGATGAAAAAACATATTTATGTAATTAAAAATTCAGTTTTGGCTTTAACAAACTTATCTCTCAGCTTTTACAAAAACAATTCTTCTTTCCCCTGGCTGTTGCAATTTCTAGCCAAGAATTGTTGGTCATCTGGTTATCCCTATGATCACACATGGACGGATCATAAAGATGTCTGTACAGTCGTGCCTGTTTCCGACAAAATCTATTCAAAATCTCTTAAAACGCGGCGCTGCGCAAACTGTTCGCTTGAGTCTCAAAAAATTGAATGCGCCAGTCAAAATCATGTTGCGTGCACCCAAAGCGAACCTTCGCAAACACCTCGATGATGTCTCATTCCCGACGCGCACTCAAGCGAACTAGCGGACGCGCTGAATATAAACCAGGCTTTAGTGAGGCCAGCAGGGGGCTCTTAACCTGCGGTCTGTGTGGTGCCAGTCTTCCCTTTAATGCCCCAGTATAGTGAAGGGAACACTAAACTGTCAGTGGGTGCCATCTTTTGGATGAGACATTAAACCGAGATCCAGACTCTCTGGTCATTAAAAATCCCATGGCATTTCTCGTAAAGAGTAGGGGTGTAACCCTGGTGTCCTGGCCAAATTCCCTCCATCGGCCCTGACCGTCATGGCCTCCCAATCATCCCCATCCACCGAATTGGCTGTATCACTGCCTCTCCACTCTCACCATCCTGTGGCTGCCGTCGCATCATCCAAGTGGATGCTGCACACTGGCGGTGGTGTGGAGAGACCCCCCCTCATGATTAGGAAGCCCTTTGGCCATACACAATAAATGCGCTATAAAAATACACACATTACATTATGTAATTAAACATTTTATGTACTTACAGTGTATAATACAATAATATGTTATATAATAATATATAATTATTGTAATATATAGTTTTTATTAAATATTTTTTTATTATTTAGTTACTATTTTAATATAATACAATTTTCTATTTTATTATTTTTTATTTATATTTATTACATTTATTATGCATTTGCATTTAATAAAATTTTTCGTTTAACTTATTTATCCTTTTGTTATTTAGTTTAATTTTCTTTGTTCCATTACATTAATCAGCACTATTTCAGAAAAAGTAACTGCCTTGGCTTTCCGACCTTTAGACACTTTCAGCCTCCTCATTCAGTCCTTGGAAACACAGACGCTGTAAACCTTTATCTCTTCTCTCTCTACCTACACAAAGGAAAGTACAGTTGTTTCTAGGTTTCCAGGCCAGTGTTTACCTCAGTGCAGCGTTTAAACACTCAGTGTGAGATGTTTTGAAGTGGTGATTAGCAATTGTCACTTAGTAATGAGTCTCTTAATAAACGCATTGTGCTCCTTTATATAGAGCACTTTATTCGATCCTGTCAGAATGAGATAGTTGTGAAACAGGATTAACTGGTCATTCTCAAATACAGATTACACCTAGTCTGAGACCTAATTACACAGCTAACAGTGACTCTCGACGGACTGATTATTTTAAGCTAGCTTGTGTCATTCGCTGTGGTGTTGAAACCGCACTGAAAGTCAAATAAACAGGCCATTCGACATCTTCAAGCTATTCATGACACACAAAAAGCACACATTACCCAGACTAGCATTGACCTTGACGACATCCTGGCTTTCGGTGACCAGTTTTTCCACACCCTGACCTGTTTGTGTCATTAGCCCGCAGTGCTAAAACAACTGAAGGAAATGATGGTAACAAATGAGTTGTGTTATCAAGCCATTCAGAGAACATTGCTCTTTCGGGAACACTCTTAAACATTAACTGAAAAATCGATCAGCGCTGAAACAGAAGGTCATGGCCACTGAAACCAATGTGGATTCAGCGCTCAAGGTGGCTACGTGGTTGAATTTCGTTGTGAATTGTGTTCTGAGAGGAAGCAGATGGAAAATGTAGCCTGTGTGTGACCTTTAAATGCAAATGTAGTCGTTTTAATTTCTGATAATTTGGTGTTGTCATTTTCCCGCCTTTTTGTCTGAGGTAAAAGAGCACAACGTTGGGAACGTTTACACTCTTCTTAATGATCATGATGAGATGGACTGATGAATACTGAGTGAATAGCTTGCCCTGCAATACAAATAATGGGCAAATCGTTTATATAGCTCAAGGCTACAGTGTTAAATTATATATATATTTTTGATGAATGGTTTATTCATTAACACTTCATTCTAAACAATCAGGGTTTGCAGAGGGTGAAATGAGACTAAATGGGGCCATATTGCTCATTTGACATTCATGTGTTAAAGTTGACCTTTCTACAAATAAAATTGTTTTTGTTCATTTGAAAATTAGTATCTATGTTATTAACATTTAAAATATAAATATTAGAGGTGTGAACCTACACTGGTCTCACGGTTCGGTTCGGTTACGATTATCATGCCATCGATTCGGTTCAATTCGATATCTCGGTGCATCACGGTGCATTGACGATTCTTTCCATACACAGTTTTATATTTTCTTCACAGCACAGCAATTATTGTATTAAAATGTATAAATATATTTATATACTTTTTGTAAAACAATTTTGTCCTTTAATACCAACAGTCAGAATAAAGGTAAAGTTGGTTTTATATTCACACATTCGTTCATTTAGAAGTCTCTATATTGTTTATCATGTTACTTTGAATATTCGATTAGAATTAGCATACAAGTAACAAACAACATTAACACTATCTAATTGACTGTGAACAATGTTGTACTTTGATAGTCATTGGCTGCTAATATGATTTCCCTATTTAGAATTTGCAAATTATACTTTTCTGAAATTATATTATTAAGGAGAATGTCTGAATATCCCAATATAAAACCAACTTTACCTCTATCTTCAGATATATAAACTGTACCTTTAAGCAACACGAGCATTTATAGCAAATCAACAAATATAAATATCCCGCTCGCTTTCTGAGCCTTGTCTACCAACTACCAAGTTCTTTCTTACACCCCTTTGATTGGTCACGCGCTCAACAGAAAGGGCTGCGATTGGCTCTTACACGTTGGTGCTCTACACAGCTGCACTCATGGGCCACAGTGAGAGAAATGGAGTTTACTTTCATTCTTTTAATCGTCGTGAAATAGGGGCTTTTGCTGTAAGTGTCAGTGAAACAGTGTTCAGCAAACACACACGCAGTGAAATTGTGCACAGTTTCAGAGTTTTTACATAGTTAGAGCGTTGTACTCGCGCTCGCCTCCCTCGCCATAGTAAGCTACGGCGACATAGCGCATGTGAGATAAATGACATCAGTATATAATAACCGGTTATGATTAATACTGAACCGATACCGAATTGTCCGCGTCTGCATCGCGGTGCACCGAAGAAACGATTAATTTTGACACCCCTAATAAATATTAAGTTTAATATTTTATTAAAAAAAAAAATTGGTATAGTTTTACTGAATTATTGTTTTATATATTATAATCTATAAATCGTCTTAAACTGAGTGCAACTCTTCATTGAAAATGAATAATTTCTGTTAAATGTTTGTTATTAATTAGATTAATGAAATATTTGTTTTATCAACTGTGTACAGATATTTATATTTTTTACATGTATATTGTTTAAATGTTTAATTGTTTAGTATCTTGATATTATACAGTATTAGTTTTATATGTTATTAGTTATTTAATTATATTAAGTTTTTTATGTAATCCTGATGCTTATGCAAGAATTGAAAATCAATTACTTTTTATGTATTATTTAAAAAAATAATACTTGTTTAAATAATAGTATTTATGTTAGATGAGTTTTAAATTTTTTAATTATGTATTAAACTCAACTCAAAACAACTCTCCATTGAAAATAGGTTGTGTTTTTATGTCATCAGTAAAAACGACTTTTTTCTAGTACATACAGTATAATTGGTATACTGCACTTATGTAACCAGTGAACAGTAGTTTATTGAAGGTAAGCATTTGCACATATGATCTCCCACATGCCGTTCTAATGGTGGGTGGCAGCAGCAGGACAGCTCACCGGTCTGTCTGCTTGTAAAGCTGTAATTACAGTCTAGAGAAAGTGCCATTAAACCATAATGGAATACTGCAGTGTGTGTGTGTGTGTGTGTGTGTGTTTTTTCCACTCATTTTTTAATGAAGGGAACTTTTTCGTAATATGTAAAATAATGGGTCTGTGAATCGTTTATTATAGTTAGTCACATTTGCTCTTGTTTGAGCATGTACAAAAAGAACTGCATTTTTGTGTGTCTCTTTAAATGCAAATGAGCTGCTGCTTTCCAGAAGAGGGCGGAGCCTTTACATGCTATTTTGACAGAAACATTAAGACGAACAAATGTCACACGGCCAAAATGGCAGAAATGACTAGTGGCGAAATAAAACCTGTTTAAATCACGTACAAAAAAAGTTCAGCTTCAAGATTCCGCCAAGACTTTTAGCATTATACATTTATTTGTGGAATTGTAGTTGTTGTGGAGTAAAGTTGATTAATGTCTTTGACTAGTGCTACTGCAGACGGTACGGTATGCTGAATGCAGTCAGAGACAATTCTAACTTTACCATTAGCCGGGCAGCATGTTAACAATGGGTACAGTATGCACCAAAATAAAAATTCAGGGCCAAAACCAAAAATTCTGCATGCACTTGATTAAAACTGAAATCAAAAATGGTTTGCAATAAGCATTTATTATTTGTTTATTGAGCTATTTTGAACTTTGAACTTCAAGCTAGTCTGTGGTGTGCCCTGCTGCTATGAGGTTTGGTCAGGCCATTGAAATGAATGGGTTTTATAGTCACCACATCTTTTCACCTCCAGTAGCCTTTTTTGGCTTATATACTATATAACACTCAAGTATATATAGTTAACAAGCACATTCATAAAGGGCATTTGAAAACATTTTCAAAATATGAAGAGACATACTTGTTTTGCATTACTTAGAGCACAAAGCATCGACCTCTCCTTCATAAACCATGTTAAACTGACCCTTGACAATGAAAATGTAAAATACCTAACACTGACAGAATTTGGGATTTTTCCTTCAAAAATGAAACTCAGCTGCAATGATCTCAGTGGCTCAGATGTCAGGAGTCTACTGAGACTCTCATGTTCATTGCTTTATTCAACTACAGAACATTTGTAGTGTTTTTCTGGCACAGACATTGTAAATGGGGTATTGTGGATGTAAATAAGTGAAATCTGAATGGCATTTTTTCCACATCCTTGCAAAGAAAAGCTTAGTAATATAAAGTTACTGGGTTTTCCTTGGTACTTTTTGCGGGGTTGGTAGAATTACACAGCATTTAAACACTGAAAAATGCACATTTTCAGAATGTGTTATATTTGTACTGATATTTCCCCCCTCATCTTCTCTGTCTGTCTGCAGGTTTGCTAAGAACCTCTCTCCAGATAAGATTAATCTGAGCACTCTGAAAGGGGAGGGCCAGCTTACCAACCTGGAGCTGGATGAGGAGGTGCTGCAGAACATGCTGGATCTGCCCACCTGGCTCGCCATTAATAAAGTCTTCTGCAATAAAGCCGCCATCCGGGTAAGAGACACGTCTGCTTGTTCAAGACATCATCACTTTGAGTCCCTCTCATGCTGTAAATGAAGGATCTGCTGGGATGATAATTGCACTCTTGGGCTGCATCCAAATATACTTAATACCTATCCTGAGATGGGAATTAATGCAGAAGCACTGTGTATGCGTACAATCATGGTTATCAGGCAGTTATTTATTTATTTTGTCAGACAATAATATATATTTAATTAATATTAAATTTTTTTTGTTCTTGTAATCTAGTAATCTATTAATTTGATCTACTACTTGTCATTTAAACTATTTTTTTTTATAAATTCTTTTTAAAAACATCTTAAATGTAAAAATAAAAATCTTTAAGGTACATAAAGTGGTCTAAATAAAATCGTGTTTTTGTAGTGTATTTATTTTGTTTAACATTTGCTTTAATGTATTATTTTAGAATTACTGTAACAAGTAACAATATGTTCCATGCACTTACTATAGTAATTACATTGAATTATGCATTAATTAACCCTAAAACTGACTCACATTCTAACCCCATCAATATAGTAAGTTAAAACTGCACAATATTGAAAAAAATCTGACATTACGATATTTTGTTTTTCTGCGATAAATATTGCAATGTACTGTATAAACAATTTCACCAGATGACTTAATGCTATTTAGAAATATTTTGTTCATTTAGATCAGTGGTCTCAAACTCAATTCTTGGAGGGCCACAGCTCTGCATAGTTTAGCTCCAATCACCTCCAACTTCATTCATTCATTCATTTTCTTGTCGGCTTTGTCCCTTGCGGGGTCGCCACAGCGGAATGAACCACCAACTTATCCAGCACGATTTTACGCAGCGGATGCCCTTCCAGCCGCAACCCATCTCTGGGAACTTCCACACACACATTCACACTCATACACTATGGACAATTTAGCTTACCCAATTCACCTGTACTGCATGTCTTTGGACTTTGGGGGAAACCGGAGCACCCGGAGGAAACCCACGCAAACGCAGGGAGAACATGCAAACTCCGCACAGAAACGCCAACTGACCCAGCCCAGCCGAGGTTCGAACCTGCGACCCAGCGACGTTCTTGCTGTGAGGCAACAGCACTACCTACTGCGCCACTGCGTTGCCCACCTCCAACTTACACCTGCTTAATAGTCTCTAGTAGTCTTGAACACCTTGATTACTTGGATCAGTTGTATTTGATTAGGGTTGTAGCAAAACAACGCAGAGCTGCGGCCCTCCAGGAATTGAGTTTAAACCTATGATTTAGATCATTTGAACTGATTCTGTAGGAAAGTGAATTATTCATAAAAATGTCGAAAGTTAACTAATTACATCCAAAGATAACAGTGAAATAAACTGTGTTTTAAGGTTTTTGGGGGAATCAAGTAGTATTCAGGTGCAGAATTTGAATAATCAAATGTATAACAGCACTGCAAAAGTCTTTACTGTATAAATAATTAAAAATTGTTCTTTAGGAAAGTTACAAATGGTCAAATTTATTGTGCCTAACACTGTCAGGTCTTCAAAACACGTGCATGAAAAACTCACTCCCTTTTGGTTAAACTCTGCATTAACTTCACAATTCTCCTGTGTCCTAAACGGTTTCTCCTGGGTAACTATAATCATTACTGAACATTGCAGATCCTGTGATGTAACTGTTGCGGATGTGCAGATTGTGATATCAATGCTAAAACGATATATTGTGCAGCCCATAGATGAATAGTTATGCTGTAACTACATCACCTTAAAATAAAGTGCTATTTTAAAATAGCGTTATTATTAAAAGTTATCAGGATTAAAATGCAATTTAATTTAATCTTTAGCAATTTATAAAAAGATTTTTCTATACTGCACATTAAAATGTTGTGTAATTTAATTCTCGATTTTTTTTTTTTTTGTTACAATTTTTTTGGCTAAAATATTATTAGAAAAAGGCTTAAAATATGTAAAAAAAATTACATAATGACCTGAAGATAACTTATATAGATAACTATATACAGCAATATTAATACTGCAATAATACTTCAGTCATTAACATATAATCAGATAAATTGTATAGTAATTTATATAATATTATATTTTTATAATATTAATATAATTAAAGCAATAATATACAATAATAAATGATTATAATTCAAGTAAAAATTTTGCTACCTTATATATTTTTCTGACTATTTTATACACTGGCTTCTGTCAAACGTTTTTGATGATTTGGTCAGGTTTTTTTATTTATTTATTTACATAATCACATTGGAATACACCCTTATCTAGGCCTTGCACTGTATTTGATGTCATTAGTTTGTCCCAAAGGAAACCAGAGAACAGGGTTCTGTGTGGTGAAGAAACACAGTGACCGAGCCCTGTAATCACAACAGCCAATCTGAGCCAACAACGCTGACCACGCAAACCTCAGAGCACAGACACAGGGTTACTTTGAGCAACTCCCTGCTGTCAAAACAATGACTCTGTAGTTGTGGAGAACATTGTAGTAATTAATATCTGACATTATAATTGATACTTGGAAGAACAAACAAAACACACATTCCTTTGTCCTATTCTTTCAACATATAAAACCAAACCAAGACAGGCTGACTTTGTAGTTTTTCTTCTGGCCTCATCCTTCATTCTGCAGTCAATTATCTATTAGTGAGGTGCAGTTTTCTGCAACCATTATTGGCTGATTCTCCATTCCTGTCTAGGAGATTTAAATGGGTTTCTGTTACCCTGAGTTAATGCACAATTTAAGGAATCACATGAGAAATGAGTGATAGAAACGCTAGATATCTTGTGAAAAGGGGGTTAATGTGAAGAAATTACACATTATGCTGCTTTTCAGTCTTTTTGGGTGGGTTTTGCGTTGTCATTGAGCTTGAAAATTTTATTAGAGCTGGCAACCCTGCACCTGTTTTCCGTTTACCTGTCTCGACTCCCATTTTGTAGCTCCAGAAGGGGCTCCAGTCATTGTGTTATGTGTGTGCGGCAGTGGTCAAGGAGGTTTATTTTCATTATTAAAATGTGTTTGGTTGGTTCTCTGCAGCCATCTTCCCGATGGGTAGGGAGCCATCCAGCTTTATTACAAACTGTTTTTATTACATGGCCACTATTTTACTACTATGTTTTGTCTGTTATTACAGATCTTGGAAACACTTTAGAACAATGGTCCATTTGTTAATCTATTTACTAACATTAACCAAGTATGAATAATGTTATAAAGCATTTATTAATTATAGTTCAACATTAACTAATGCATTATTAAAATTCAAAGTTGTGCTTGTTAACATGAGTTAATGCACTGTGGGTTAACATGAACTAACGTTATTTAATTTAAGTAATATTAACTAACATTAACTAAGATAAATAAATACCATAATAAATGTATTAATTGTTTGTTCATGTTAGTAAGTACATTAAATAATGGACCATTATTTTAAAGTGTTACCCAGATCTTTTGATATGTACTGACCTATTTTTATAGCTGCAGTATGTATGATGGATGTACACAGTTGCCCTGTCAAAAATGTTGAATTATACAGATTTTTAGCCAATCATACTTTACTAGTCAGTGTTTATTATGAGTAGGCCTACATGGAGTCTGCCCGTGAACAGATAAACATATCTATTTATTTACTTATGTAAATCTATATTTATTCAGTTTTTATATTAAATTCAGTAATAAAATTGAATAATATCAAATGTTCATATTTTTTATTTACAATACAGTTAAAGTAATATTTTCTGTCTTTATATATATATATATATATATATATATATATATATATATATATATATATATATATATATATAGATAGATAGATAGATAGATAGATAGATAGATAGATAGATAGATAGATAGATAGATAGATAGATAGATATTATATGAGAGACTTGCTTTGTTTACCAAACAATCTAATTGGATTTGCATTAGGGCTGGGTTGAAAATGATATTATATCGAATCGCGATAAAATTTTTGTCAATAACAATCATAAACTCTGGACTTTTTTACTCTATATTGATCTAAGAACCAATCACACAGCAGAAATGTGCAACAATGTGAATCTAAATATGTGTTGATATTAGAGATGTACTGACTTTTTAGCTACCGAAAATTAATTGGCCAAAAATGTGATGCCGTTTAATTGACCCTCATTTTTTTTTGACTTCAGTCATTGTTGGGGTACTCTTTTAAATCTTTAAGCATTAACAACTTATATCAAAATGTATATCGTTATCGTTCAATATAGAAAATGATTATCGAGATTGCATTTTTGCCGTATCGCCCAGCCCTATTATAAACCTTAAACAAGTATATATTTTTTATGTTTTTTTTGTATCGGCAGAATTTTTTTTACAAAGTTCTGATCAGAGATCAGAGATAATTACTATAGAACTTTTTTATATATACAGTATATATATATATATATATATATATATATATATATATATATATATATATATATATATATATATATATATATATATATATATATTTTATGATATAAATTATGTTTAACAAAGCAAGGAAATTTTCACAGTATGTCTTTTTTGGAGAAAGTCTTATTTGATTTATTTTGGCTAGAATAAAAGCAGTTTTACATTTTTTAAAAACCATTTTAAGGTCAGAATAATTAGCCCCATTAACCTATATTTTTTCGATAATCTACAGAACAAACCATCGTTATACAATAACTTGCCTACTTACCCTAACCTGCCTAGTTAACCTAATTAACCTAGTAAAGCCTTTAAATGCCACTTTAAGCTGTACAGAAGTGTCTTGAAAAATATCTAGTGAAATATTATTTACTGTCATCATGGCAAAGATAAAATAAATCAGTTAATAGAAATGAGTTATTAAAACTATTATGTTTAGAAATGTGTTGAAAAAATCTGCTTTCATTTAAACAGAAATTAGGGGAAAATAAACAAAGGGGCTAATAATTCAGGGGGGCTAATAATTCTGACTTCAACTGTGTATCTATACTAGAAATTATTATAATACAAACACAAAAATGACGTATAATTAAGTCAGATAGAAAGGGCCACCTCAAATATTCTCACAATTAAATATTTTTTAATTTTTTCTGATCACATTTTCAATGACCTCACCATGATAAACAGATTTGTATTACATGTAATAAGTAATATGTTAATTATTTTTATGTAATTATTATATAATCTTTTATACAGATACCATGGACCAAGCTAAAGACTCATCCAATCTCTCTGGTAATAAGGCTTTAATATTGTTTTATATCTATTTTATATCTCTGTGTACATGCATGTATGGTTTAAATGTGTAGTTTTATTATTATGATTATTATTGTTGTTGTTTTTGTAATTTAGTTCATTTTGCATGTCGCTTTCGTCCTGTTATTTGTTTTGTCTTGTCTCATCCTAAGATATTTGTGTGTTTTTTTTTTTTTTTTTTTGTATTAGATGTAATTTTTTTACCTTTATTTTTTTTGTCTTTTTTTGGTATATTTTATTTGCTCTTGTTTTGTTTTGTTTTGTTGTCTTTTATTTGCTCTTGTTTTGTTTTGTTGTCTTTTATTTGCTCTTGTTTTGTTTTGTTGTCTTTTATTTGCTCTTGTTTTGTTTTGTTTTGTTTTGTTTTGTTGTCTTTTATTTGCTCTTGTTTTGTTTTGTTGTCTTTCATTTGGTCTTTTTTTGTGTTGTCATGGTTTGTTTTTGCTTTCGTCTTGTTCCAGACTCTCCTTACAGTAAGGGCAGGTGTAGTTTGTGCATATTAATTATTGCCACTATAAATCATATCTTTCAGTGTCTGGATAAAGTTGTCATGGAGATGAGCACCTGTGACGAGCCCCGCCCTCCCAACGGCCCATCACCCATAGCAACAGCCTCGGGTCAAAGGTCAGTTTCTCCTGATGTCCTCAATCCCCCTTGATCCATATCTCTGCCTGCTTCCTGATGTAGACTCAGACCAGACATGAGTTTCTGCAGATTTTCGGTGACTCAGACGTTTAGATATGAAACTAAAGAGAGAGTTCTTCTTCTGCTCTAATTTTATTGGTGATTCCAAATATGTAATTTAATCGTAAGCTTGGCAAGCAGCTTTTGGAGAATTTGATGTTTCTCCATTCAAACAGAATGCCTGAGCATACTGCCCCAGAGATGTTTCAAAGAGGCCGCCGAGTGAAATCACTTGCCTTAAAGGGACTTTAATCTTAGTAAACTATTTATTTTCAAACATAAACATTTTAACATGAATCTGGCCTACGACATGCTTGAGATATTGATTGCAAACATTCTGAGTCTTTATAACAATAAGGCTCCATTAGTTAACTTTAGTTAATTAAACTCATTGAAATCAAAAGTTGTACATTTTATTTAATGGAGCTATTAACTAATAAAGTTCAGTTTATTTAATGAACATTGACATAATATCTGTAACAAATATACTCTAGCTTTTTCTCACTGTTGATGGCAGCTAATCAGTCCCTCCAGGATTGTGAAAACAGTCAATTAAAAAACAAATGCAAACGTCCTAAAATTTGCTTGATTTTGCATTAAAATCAGAGGTCCTGTAATGTCTGATTAATACATTAATAATGTTTACTAATTGGACCTTTTGAGAGTAATGAGATGCAATAAATGCTATTTCATATTTATTGCAATTTAATAACTTTTTTTACTCTGAAAATGTATATACAATCAATCAATAAACACAAATGTATTCATGTTATTATAGCTGTTAAATCAACCATATTTCTGCAGCTTAAGGGGCCATTTACACAGAACATGGTTTTTCATTCCAATGTGCTTCTTTTCCATAGTTGTTCTATGTGAACACACTTGATGGACTTGCATTACCTTCATTATTGTGTCTTTTGCAGCACCTCACTCATGGGGATCTTTAAGATTATGTAAATTTAAACGTTTACATGCAGTGCCACTTATCAGTGTTAATACCAAAGCAGTGGACCAATCAGAAGAAATCGGAAGCGGGGCAAACATTGCTAGTTTTTGTTTACAGTAGCAAGATCTCAAGACAGTTGTTTTATTTTAAGGCAGAGATGCCCAAACTAGGGCCCGCTGGCCAAAGTTGGCCCATGGTAACCTTTGATTTGGCCCGCCATCCCATCTAGGAAGAGGATAGGAATGATAGGAAACCTTGTGGCAATTGTCTTCAACAAAGATTGTCAGTTCTAATTTCACATAACCATTTGTTTGTTTAATTGTTGAGCTACAAAAAAGCTAACTGAAATTAAATGTTTTAATTAAATAAATCATATTTTGTAAATATTTTAAAATTAGGGCTGGGCGATACGACAAAAATGCTATCTCGATTATTATATAATGCTAATTATTTTCCATATTGAATGATAATGATATATATTTCAATATAGTTTTTAATGCTTCCAGATTTAAAAGAGTACCCCAGCAATGACTGAAGCCACAAAAATTAGAGGGTATATTATATGGCATAACATATTTTCGGCCTATAAATTTTCGGTGGCTGAAAGTTTGGTACGGCTCTAATGTATTGAATTCAATACATCTCGAAAATTCAACACATCTCGAATCTCAACTCGATGGTCGAAAATTCAAAATCAACACCCTTTAAGATTCCCATTGTTGCACATTTCTGCTGTGTGATTGACTTTTAGATCATTATAGAGTAAAGTTCAGAGCTTATCATTGTTTTTGACATAAATTTTATCGCGATTCGATATAATATTGTTTATCGGCCCAGCCCTAGTTAAAATGTAAATACTGTTACATGACTGATAAAAGACAATGCATTGAACTCCACTGTGGTATAAATAGGATTGTCCGTTTTATTGTAGGAAGTTCATTGTAAAATGTAAAAAAAATATATAATTATAAATATGATTATACAATTTAAATAAAATATATGAATAGTTTGGAAATTACATCAGCAATTTTAATGTAAAACTTTTGGCCACACACCCTTAATCAAGATTGGTTTTTGGCCCATCATAAGAAAAAGTTTGGGCATCCCTGTTTTAAGGCAACATGGTGGAGGAGAAGCTTTTAAAAGCATTCCTGAGTTGGCATCAATAGCCTAGTGGTTAATGCGTTGACATATAGCACATTGTGCTCACGGTGACCCAAGTTCGATTCCTGGCTCGAGGTCCTTTGCCAATCCTTTTCCCCTCACTCTCTGCTCCCCACAAATTCCTGTCTCAACTCTCTATTGTTCCATTAAAAGGTGGAAAAAAACCCCAAAAACAATTAAATCAAACCAAATACCTGTGCATTCAATTGTATTTTCATGCAAAGATGCGTTCATGTGTGAATGGTCCCTGTGTCAATACTGTGATAATACCATATATCATGATGAGCAAATATCACAAGAAACTTTGATTCTGTCACTCTTGTGTTAATTTTGAATCTCTTTCTTTTTCGTCAGTGAATATGGTTTTGCAGAGAAAGTGGTGGAGGGCATCTCTCTCTCTGTGAACTCCATAGTGATTCGCATCAGCGCCAAAGCCTTTAATGCATCCTTCGAGCTCTCGCAGCTTCAGGTCTACAGCGTCAACACCAGCTGGACCACTGGTGACCTCCGATACACACGAATCCTAGACCCCACACGAGGAGAGGTGATATATATATACATCTCTATAATTTCTCAAAGGGACTGTGGTGTGTATTATGTGTTGTGGTAACACTATGATGCGCTTTAGCTCCTAACGTTTAAGGAAGTGAGCTGGCAGATGATCAGAATTGAAGCAGACGCCATCCAGAACACTGAACATGAGGTCGTCAGCGCCCCAATACGCCTCATCACCAACCAATCGAAGATCAGAGTCACTTTAAAAAGAAGGGTAAACACACATATGTTCATTACACAAAAGGTTTTTTTTTTTGTTGTGGTTGTTCTTCTGTGGAGGGGCTCTGAGCTCTGCAGGCAGCTGGGATTTGTTTCTCTGTTGGTAGTCTGAATATTGGCAGATGATTAGAGGAAGGCTGTGTTTCGGTCGCATTGTGCATCACACACAAACAGACTCATTGATTTAGTCAAATTTTGTACGGTGTGGTCTGAGAGAGCTTTGAAATCTGGCTTATTTTAAACCATGTTTTAAATTAATTGGTTTTAATGTTTGAAAATAAAAAATCGTATGAAGTATTCATATATAAAAATATGATGCACAATAAAAAAGGCTGCTTTATTTGTAGAAAAATGACTAAAATCAAAATGAAATTAAACAAATAAGTGAATTAAAACTAGAACATTGCTTTCATTAAAGTCAAATACAAATCAAATTCTTAAATGTCTACACAAACAATTTTTTTTATTTATTTTTTAATAATATAATACAGTTTTTATAAGAACCTATGTAATAACAATTTGTAATTTAATTCAAAATGAATGTAACATTGGCTAATGTAAATAAACCTAAACATTTAAAAACCTTATAAACATGTATTTTACATTCAATTACTCCACAACAAATTCTTAAACATTTAGGAATCTATTTAGGAATGGAAAATAATAGCGAAAACCTCGATATAGCGAAAAATTCAAGTGGCATTCACTATAAGCATTTTTTTATAGTGGACATCAAGCTCATTTAATTGCTAAATTATTTTCGTAAATGTACACACAGCTTTTAATATTGAATTTCACAGTATTTTCTATTTGATTTGTTCCTCTCAAGACAGTTTTGTTTCTTTTAGTTTGTCTGGAATAAAATATATATTATTATAGCTCCTTTAAGAGGTTTTTATTCATTTATTTATTTTTGATTGGCTACAGAAAAACCACTGTTATCCAATGACGTTCTTAATTAACCTAACTTGCCTAGTTAACCTAATTAAGCTAGTTAAGCATTTTAATTGCACTTTAAGCTCAATTTTAGTATCTTTGAAAATGCCTAGTATAATATTCTGTACTGTCATCATGACAAAGAAAAATTCTTTTTAAAAAACAACAACTTCCCTCCATTAAACAGCACTTGGGAAATATTAGAGAAGAACTCAAATTTCCCAGGAGGGCTAATAATTTTGCCTTCAACTGCGTACAGTTTCAAACTTGTGTTTCCCTATTGATTTAAATAACATTATGTTCATCACGATTCTATACATGTGTTTTTTCTAGATGAAAGACTGTAATGTGATTGCATCAAAGCTGACTCTGATCCTGGATGACCTGCTCTGGGTGCTGACGGACTCTCAGCTCAAGGCCATGGTGCAGTACGCAAAGTCTCTCAGTGAGTCCATGGAGAAATCAGCTGCCCAGAGGAAGAGCATGGCCCCTGACACTACACAGGTGCGATTTTGAAGACACTTCCCTGCCTCCTACCCCAATCACCACCACCAACTGCTTCTTTTTTAAAATATAAATATTTTATTCTTGAAATAATGCTTTGCTGTCCCCTACTGGTTGTATTTTTCATAGTTCTGTTTAAGATGTCTATATGTTTAGTGTTACTGAAGCTTTAGTTACAGCCGATTGATGTTTTTAGGTGACACCGGCGCCCCCCACAGCCCAGCAGGTGCGCACGCAGCAGGCTTCAGCCGCGGCTGATCAGAGTGCTTCCATGGCACGGCTCTTCACCTCCTATGATGTTCGTGAGACGTCACACCACCTCCAGATCACACACTTGGACCTGCATATCTGCGATGACACCAATGCCAGGGACAGAGGTGCCACATGTTCACACATGATACAGTTAACATCTATGTTTGGTGGTGTTATTGTAAAATATGTCTTTTCTTTTAAATCTGCAGGAATTAATAAGAGATTAGATGGTGGTGCGATGCAATTGTCTTTCAGTTCTATCAGCGTAGACTATTACCCCTTTCACAAAGCTGGTAATACATTAATTTCATTACTTGTACTACACTGTTGAAGAGGAAAGTATTGTGATTATTAAAAGATGATCTTTTTTTTTGTCTCTCAGGTGAGGGCTGTATGCATTGGATGCACTATGGCGAAGCAACAAAGTCTCGTGAGACCTGGGCGCGTTCTCTCCTGGACGAGTTTAAGTCTAATGTGGATATGCTGAAAAACGCAGTCAGCGGACAGTCCCAGAGCTCCCCTCAGCACGGTGAGAACGGCATGCCTGTTAGCACACTCTGATTGGCTCAATGTTGCTGAAAAATGTAAAAACGGGTGAATGTCATTCTTCCTTTCCTAATGTCTGGATTATATTTGACCCAAAAATCCAAAAAATGAATAAGAACCTATTTTGTCCACTTATAAGTCTTATACTTTGCACTTAGAAAAGTGTTTTTAGAACAGCTAAGTTTTTTTTGCATGTAATTTTCCATATAAATTTAATGCAATCTATATATATATATATATATATATATATATATATATATATATATATATATATATATATATAATATATATAATATATATATAATATATATCAATATTATTTGACATTTATATATCATAGATTTTTACTTATTAGTACATTTGTGTTTTTTAATTACATTTATACATTAATAGATTTAGTCACAAGCTATGTTTCCATCCACCTATTTACATAAAAAAACATTTGATGGAAACGCCATGAAGTTTTGAAAATGCTCATAAAAAAACGTTGGCACATAACTGAGTAGGATAAACTTTTTATTCGATAAGAAAAGATAGACTACATAACATAAACTACGATGGAAACACTTTTTTTTACCAAACAAATTCCAGTATGCGCATTAATGTGATGATAGAAAGTGTGTCTTAGTTCTTTTTAGTTTTAACAACTTCATTAATCCCACCAGGGGCAATTTTATAAAGAGACAAATCACTCAAACAATATAAAAAAAACACTATCCAGCATACTTTATTATATAGTGCTAAAAACAGCAATAAGAAAAGACCCATACATTAAAAATTTAGAACTTGCTAAAATGTAAGGTTATAAAGCCTTATTGCCTCAGGAACAAAGATGAATTTATATCTGTTAGAAACGCATTTAATGCTTTTAATCCTTCTTCTAGAGGGCAACAATACAAAAAAAGGCTTCAGAGGATGGGAATCATCTCCTATCACACTTTGAATTTTCCTTATCATTTGCGGTTCATGTAATTCTGCTAGACTCCGCAGAGGCAAACCAATAATCTTGGAGCATGTCTTGACTAAGTTTTAAAAGCAATTTTTGTCTCTAATGGAAAGTGAGGAGAACCAGCATAAAAAGGAAAAGCTTAATGTACTCTCCCAGCAGGCTGAGCACACTGTAAAACATCTAAAATGTTGTTTTGGTCATTCTAAAATGCCTTAACCGTTTCAGTATTATTGTTATTATATTATTAATTACCTCCAGAACTGTCAAGAGTGTCTGTACTCCATGTCTGACACCTTCAAACGCCACCACGCAACTATTGCATGTCGGCATTTGTCTTTTGAGGCGCAAGCCATTTATTAAATGAAGAAAAGATTCACGCAGCTTCTCTTACCACAGCAAATTCCGTATTTACTTTTAATACTTTTTATCAGGAAGTGACGATTTTGTTCTTCTCTCTGACTCATTGGATGGAAACTCTGCTTTTATGCAATATTCCTGTTTTGCGCATAAATTTAATTCGCATCTTTGGATAGAAACATAGCTACAGTCATCTTTTTGAAACAATGCATTAGTACTGTTGTGAAAATGAGAAATAAAACACTTCTGGATGCTTTAAGGACACAAAAGTTAGGCACAAAATTTATATAAGACATGAAAATAATCAAAAAACTACAAAAATATGATTTGATTGTTGTTTTTTTAGTGGATTTTTGGTTGAAATGTGATCTAGACACTGATTATTTGATTGACAGCTGTTATTCATAGATCTAGATATCGCTCTCTCTTCCAATCAGTATTGGTATAACAAGAATTTGTGGCACTTTATTTAAGGGCTCTTCACAAAGACTGTAGGGCACTTTCAGACACACAATTATGGGTAGCAGAATTGTTCATGGCTAGCACAAGTTTTCCATGTGGCCACTGAGAGTGCAGCAGAGTCTTTGTAAAAGGGCCTTTAGCTGAAGTGTTACTTTTTTAGTAGTGCAGTATGGCTAATGTTTGTGATTATGGCTTTAATACTAAAATCCACAGAGTGCATTTTTACAGTGGTCATTATTTAAGTGTGCCCTGGTAGAAGCTAACACCTGTCCTAGTTTGAGAGGTTTTGTGCGTAATGGGTTCTGTGTCCCCAGTCCATCAGTCCATTGTCTTAGAGGCGCAGGGTGGAGGGATATTGGTTAGAGAGCTGGACTCAGGCCCAGATGGCTTGTGGCCACTCTCTCCCACGGCCAACTGCTGCTGGTGTCTGGAGACAGGTACCTCTCTGGTGTGCGTTTGAGGTGCCTCACAAACACATGGCTGCGGTTTGTGCAGATGGTCCACTGTGATTGTGATGTCTGAGTTTGTGTGTGTTTCCCACAGGTAAGATCTCCACCAGCTCCAGCACTTCCTTCTCACCCCCACCTCCACCGAGAACTCAACTCATGTCCAGCTCAATTGTGCTGCGGATGGCAGACTTTAGCATCTATCAGGTTTGTATACAGGGGCAAACGTATATATATGGTTAGGGAAAGTGTCCATTGAATCTTTTTTTCTGTTGTCAGTGCTGAGCACTGATTAACAGTGTTCATGTTTCTGTAGTGCAAAAAAAAAAAACTCTTCGGTGGACATGTGCCCTGTGAAATTGTTATTCTTTAAAAAAATATTTTCCTTGTGATGTTTAACAGAGCAAGGACATTTTTACAAAATTTCCTAAAATATTTTTTCTGCTGAATAAAGTCTTATTTGTTTTGTTTTGGCTGGAATAAAAGCATATTTTTAATAAAAAAACAAATTAATCTAATTTGCTCAATTAATCTAACTTGCATAATTAACCTAATTAACTTGGTTACGTCCCTAAACTGCACTTTAAGCTCAATATTAGTATCTTGAAAAATATCTAGAAAAGTATTACGTACTGTTTTTAAGGCAAAGACAAAAGAAAGTTATGGGTATTAAAACTTAAATGTTTAAATTTAAAATGTTTTTTAAACGGCACTCTGGACATTTTAAAATGAATAAAAATTTTAAATCAGTTACACCGTTTGTATGAGCTTTAATTTAAAAAAAAAGTGAGCCTATATGAGTTTTGTGCTATGGTCTAAGGGTGCTTTCACGCCTAGACTTTTGTTTCGGAACCTGGAGCGTTCCCCCATTAGTGCGGTTTGTTTGGCATATGTGATTCCAGCAATTTCGTTTGGATCCGCACCAAAACAATCGGTCTGAGATTACCTGAATGAGATGGTCTCGGCTCGATTGAAACAAACTCTGGAGCGGATCAATTGTAGTGAGAAAGCAATACGATCTAACAAACCAGGCTATATCAGAGTGTATTATGGATATGTAATAGGCATATATGGCTATATGAAGATAGAATGATGAGTAGTGTGGGATGTCATCATTTCTTCTGGTAAATGTGCGTTTCATGTCAAATATGAAAGTGAAAGCACGCTGAACTATTAACAAGAGCTTTTTATCCGTTAGGAAAATTGACCGAACTGCAGTCTTGGTTTATCTGTTATTTTTCTCTATTTTGTAAAGCCTATAATGCATAATTTTAGCAATGGCTATGTATGATATATCTTACCTCTGATTTATATTTGGTGACTATGTCTGTGGGTGTCACTATTCAAAATTAAAGTGCAGCTTTTCGCTTATAGCGTCTTATTGCCCATCATCATAAATTAAAATAAGGACGCATGACAGCTGAGCGGACTCTAACCAATGTGAGGAGAGTTCATTCGCACGTGACTAGCTATTTTGGTCAGTTTAGAAACTATGCTGTATGAAAGCGAACCGCACCAAGTACAAAGTGCAACATTGTAACAATTTTAATTCCTGTTTCAGAACAAAAGAATCGATCTACAGGTGTGAAAGCACCCTTAAGGGGGTCACACACCAGAAGCGCCCCTCGGCGACGCGACACGTAGCGCCACGTAGCTGCATGCATTTCAGAATTCTAAACATAGGTTTCTATCAGGGTACACACACTGGCTCAGGACACTGTTCATATTACTGCCGTGCCACAGAGTGCCATCTGAGTAGTTTCATTTTATATAGCATGCGAATGTGCGCGTCTGGTGTGCGATGCTTTCAACTGTCATAAGTATTTTTATGGTGCCAACAGCCTTTAGTCTTTTAGAGTGTACTTGACTCACATGCAGATGTGATGTAACGTGGTGCCAGGTTTGATATAAAATGATATAACATGTTAGATCAGTCATCCAGTATTCCAGATCTAGTCATACTGTATTTGAGTAAATTATGACTTTCCATTGATAAGAAACCATTTAAAAGTTCAAATATTTGACTATGTTGAAGGTGTCTTCAGCAGACCAGCCACGCTCTAGTCCTCAAACCATGATATCCTGCAATAAGAAATCCCTCTATCTCCCCCAAGAGATGCCGGCTATTCACGCCGAATTCACAGAGTACTACTTCCCAGATGGCAAGGACTATCCAGGTAAAATAGAAGTGATCCCATCCATCAGAATGTTCACTTTATACTGCTTCTACTCAAGCGTTCTCTGAATTGACAATGAACAAACTCTCTCCCTGCAGTACCTTGTCCCAACCTCTATGTGCAGTTAAACGCACTACAACTGGTGCTTGACTCGAGAAGTCTGGTTTGGCTTAATTTGTTCGCACTGGACCTTCGGCAGAGTTTGGAGCAATTCATGGATCTGTACAAACTCGATGACTCACAGAAACCTGAAGAACATGTAGATATCAAAGTGGATGGACTCATGCTTAAGGTAGAAATTTACTTAAGTTTGTAAACTTCCTGTGAAATTTGGGTTGACAGTTGTATCTTAGATTATGTGTAGCTAATGCCTCCTTTCCACTGAGTGGTACAGTACGGTATGGTACTGTTCAGTACGAGTCACCTTTATCAGGCTTGTGTCTCCACTGCCAAAGGGTACCCTTTTGGTAGGCATAGCCTACGACAGAAAGTTGCAGTCGACGTCGTTCTTGCTCGAGGAAATGTCAAAGTAAAGCTGTACGAGTCGTTTACATATCATATAAGAAGCACTTCTCACAAAACAAATGTTTTATACACATAAATACTTGTGTATAAATGTTCTATTACTAATGTTTCTATGAACAAGATTTGATTATAACTGCAGATCAATGATGTGAAATAGCCTACTGTAACACCTGCAATTATATATATATAAAAAAAAAACTCTCTGAAATGTTACCAATTACAGAAAAACTACACACAGCATACATTTAGGCCTTATTTGGGTTCAAAAACAACACACAACACATAGCCCGCAGTCAGTGCAAACCTCTCATCTGTATCTTTATTCTTCGTGAGCAAATAGTTAACCAGTTAAGATATTCTGAGTTCATTATAGTCCAAAAGGCGATGATAGTAATTAAACATGGCAGTTTGTTCATGTTTTGGCACTTCAGTAATCATGCGTACATTATTATTATGAGCTCAAGTTTGTTATTTCAAATATAGACGTGTGGTGAGCGATTGCAAATGGTGCTCTCTAGAGAAAGTGAAACCACTCGCTTCTAGATGACCTCGTAAACAACAACAGGACACACGGCAAATTCTGTTCCTCTTGGTTTTTGTGGCTGTTCATCAAGATGACGACAAGGTTTATTTGAGCTTGGGCCTACCATGGCTCACTGTTATATGTATATATAATTATGATGTAATGTCTCGGCTGTGTATTTAAAAATGGTGCTTTATTTTCATTCTCCTGGTTTGTGCATGCGTTAGTGACGTTTCTATGTAAACCATTAGCGTTCAGCTGCACGTTTCGCTTCATCTTTTGATACCCTTTTGTTGTGCTAGGTACCCTTTAGTAAAAGGTACTTTAGAAAGTCGCTTTTTGGTATCTTTTGCCAGTGGAAACGGACACAAAAGCGGATCGAACTGTACTGTACTGTACCGTACCGTACCGTACCACTCAGTGGAAACGGGCCATTAGGTACCTCATGCTGACCAATGTTGACCATGTTCATGCAACCCCTTTCCTAGGGATGACATTAGAGTGTTAGCAAGCTGCCTAAGCTTTTGTACTGTAAGGCAAATAACTTGAGGTTGTACACTAATGTTTCTCAAATTCAAATCTGGAGAGAATGATAAATGTTTCTTCTGAGTTATTGTAGGCACTTTTCCGCAGCATGGTACAGCATGGTTCAGTTTGGTATGACTCGCTTTTGGGACATTTTTTTAACTGCATTCTGTACCTGTAAGTGGTATTTTTTTATAACCACGTCAGATCAGGTTTCAAGCGAGCCATAACATTATCAAAATGATCACCGATCGGTTCAAGAAAATCATCACTACCAGATTCACTACCATTGTCATTTTATTTGCGGCATGAAACACCAAACCTGCTATATTTAAACAGTCAGCAGCTGTCCCTGAAAAAGACACCTGAAATGGCAGGATCAGTAGAAGAGGTCTGGATATTCCTCTTGTTGGTAGCTATGGAGCGGATGGGACGAACTGGAATGAAAGTGATATCACATTAGTAAAGATGGCACAACTATCCAATAATCCCTCCCACTTTAAGCAGAACTAAACTGCAGTAGAAATGCAATCGGAGCCATGCCATGCTAAACCGTATCATACCATGCAGTGGAAAAGCGGCTTAGAGGTTTATTAAAAGTTAGCGCTGAAATATGCAAGCTGGACTGGTGGAACCCTCTTGAATGTGCCTTTTTTGCATCTTTTTTGAATCTTTTTTGCATATTAATAATGTAATATTGATAATAAACTGTGTGTGTTTTATTGTTTATAGCTCGTGATTCCTGCAGACCACGAGAAGACTCAACCTGACCAGCCCCGTTCTGTGTCAGTGCAGACCTCAGAGATGGTAGCCACTAACACGCGTCACTCTTCAGCATGCTCGCGATCAAGTCTGGAAGCCCTCTTGCAGGCCTTCCAGGAGCAACCCTTCTTCACCTCCCTCTCTTCTACCTTCCCTCGAGCCCCTAGCTCCTTCTCTGTGCTTCATTCTGTCTTCCAGCGGCACGCTCATGAACAGGACACACGTGTTCATGATGTGTACCGTGGCCTCGCTCCACCATCTCTCTCCACCAATGCCCTCAAAACACCAGCAGCCACTGACCTGTGGGCCATGCATTTCTCTCAGTTCTGGGTGGACTATGAGGGCTCCCGCAGTGGCCGAGGTCGTCCCACACCTTGTGTGGACTCCTTTCCTCTGACACTTTGGGTATGCCACCCTGCCCGATACACTCAGCACCATGAGCGACTCAAAGTAGGGTCAGGACTGTTGCCTCGCAGCGAGTCCGCAGAGATGGCCAATCGTCTGCAGAGGAAGAAGCTTCTTAAAGAGTACTACAGCACTAATGCATCTCCCAGTGACACACCAAGCAATGGCCTCCACAAACCACAGTCTCTAGATGGCCTATTCAGTGACTCCTCTTCATCTCTTCCCCTTGCTTGCTCAGCAAATGAAGTAGACGTGCAGGTGCTAGTGCATGTCCAGAAACACCTGAGCGCTCAGGTGAGCCACGGGCAGTATGTGTTCCTGCTCAGACTGCAACATGCTGTAAAAACTCTGCAGCGCACTATTCAGCAAGATCTGGAGCAGTACGGCTCCAAGCGCCAGGGTCCTACACAACCCTTCAGTGCCTGTGTGGGTGTGCTCATGAAAAGTGCAGAAGTTGCTCTTCTCCTAAAGCCTATTCCCCAACCAGATTTAAGCACCAGCCCCTTGAACTCTGACATCTCGCCTTCAGAAAGCAGGGCCACTCTTGAAGCTGTGAGTGAGGTGAGCGAGGGACATGAGAGACCCTCGGCTGCAGGAGAGGGTACTCGAAATGTGGATCAGCTCCTCTGTGCAGATAGAAATTCCATCAACACATCTCCTCTCCTTCCTTCCTCGTCTTCTGCTCTGAGAAAAGCATCTATGGATGAGAGGAGTAGCGTGGCTTCTGGAGGAAGGGTACCATCTGAGGAGAAGAAGAACTTGAGGGAGGGATCTCCCGATGGGGATACTAGCAGATCTGAAGCCAAAGGACAGCAGAATGAAACTTCTCAAGGTGGAACTGATGTAGTAGATCCCATCTCTGACACTTCTTCAAGGGAGTGGAATGACAAGAGTCAGGGAGCCAGATTGCCTCAGTCCATGTCCAGGTATTGCATTGTTTGTGCATTTAGAACACAGCTGCCAATTCCTTCCTGCTTGTTTTTATTTTATTTATTTATTTAGAAATTTGCAGTAGAGCTACTTGGTCCTGCCCAAAATGCCTTTTTTGTGTTCTCCTTAGCGTTTCATGGACTGCTGGAGAGTTGACTAGTGTACCTTTCATTAAAGTGTGCAAAATGAATGTTTATGAGCTACACAGGACCAGGATAGTAACTTTTGAAACACTTTGAATATGTAACTCGTATAACCCAGCCCAGTTCTTGGAGAATGCCAGCACCTTGATACTGATTTTATCTCCAAACCTAATTAAACACAGCCCAATCAGCTATCGAGATCTTCAGACCTACTGGAAATTTCCAGAAAATTGTGTTGGAACAAGTTAGTTAATCTCCTGCGTAGGGTTGCACCAGCTATTCGTAAGTTCTTTCTTAAACTGGAAGGTAAAGTCCACACTAAAGGCTTAGTAACTACTAGATAGTTTGTAACTAAATTTGTTCTTGCTTCGGTTGCACCTCATGTTCTTAAGGCATACCGTAGTTAGTAGGTCGTAAACTCTTTATAAAGTCATGCGTAGTTGCATTGAATAAAAAAGCATTTAAATAGTTAAAACTGCTTTAAAATTCTGCAAATAATGCATCTGCAAATAACTCTCCTATGAAAATGAAACGACAAATTACATGTTTATAGTACATTACATAACAGTCAGTCACTATAACAGATGCACATACCTGCATCGCGAGCCGTGAATGCACGCAAAATACACATTAGGTTATCAAAACATTAAACTTGTTTTTTTTTTTATATCCTACACATAAAAGAGAAAAGAGCAGGGAGAAAAACTCAGTCATGAAGAAATTCATCAATTTAATTGATGGATACAATTAACACAAAACACTTATTGAAAGAAACTCTCACAAACCGAAGGAAAATAAGGCTGTGAGTAGAGGGAGATCTTTCTTCATTGCGAGCTTCTCTAACTAATCTCGCTGTCATCTCTTTTTTAGCATTATACATGGGAGGGATGCTGCCGTAAATATTTAGTTGGAATGTAGCGTTATGTTTAAACTAAGTTCAGTGGTGCAGCACAAAAATATTTAGTAGTGCGTAAGTTGTAACTTAGTGTCACTTTAAGTCACAACTAGGCTACGCTTTAATTTAATTTACGCACTTCTGGTGCAACCGGCCTCTGGAGCAGGACACACTTGGCTCAAACAATTGCACATAATAATATGCAACATTCATTCAACATTTTCTTTTCGGCTTAGTCTCTTTATTATCCTGGGGTCGCCACAGCGGAATGAATTGCCAACTTATCCAGCAGATGTTTTACACAGCGGATAATATGCAACATGAGAGTGACTATTTATACCAGAATTTGAAACCACTAGCCAGTTTTTCATTCTAACATGAAGCAAATCTTTTCTAACTTTGCAAAAAGAAAAAACAAATGTGAATTTGGTGCTTTCCATAAAATTGTTAGAACAACTGACTGTAGTATTAGTAACGGAACAACCAACAGTAAACAAGGCAAGCTTAATGGAGGTATGTTTGCTACATCAGTTTATTTGGCCAGTGCGTTTTCATTTCCATTATTCACATTAACTCCTTTCACACTCCAAAACCACCTCAAGCAAGTGTCATACTTTTTTTTTCTTTTTCTGAGTTAAAGGATTTATATTTGAAATTTCTCATGCAATACTTTAAAATGCACATTAACACAGGGTGATGAAACCTACCTACTGGCCCAAAAGTAGGTATACCCAAGTCAAACTAAACTCCAAACTCAAACTGCAAGAAACTTTAAATGAATTCTGTCATTTGCTCAAACTCCTTTTGTTTCAAACATATATGAGTTTCTCTCTTCTCTTGAATGCTAAATAAAATATATTAAGTCTACAACTATTTATTTCCATAGCATTTTTGTACTATAAAAGTCAATGATTGTCGTTCCTTCAAAATGCATTCTTTTGTGTTCAACAGAAAAAAGAAACTCGTAAAGATTTGAAACCAGTTTTGTAATGGTGAATTTTCATTTATCCCTTTAAGGCCACAAGAGTTGCAAGTTTTCACAGTAAGTGGTGCAGAGCCTGTAAAATATATTACGTAAGGTGTTCTGCTTTGTGTCCAACAGGTTGATTAGATTTCAAATTTTCATGCCGTTAAGAGTGTGTGTAACATAAGGGTATTGTCATGCTTTAGAGACACCTTTCACCGCGTAAAAGGGAATCTGGTGTTCATTCCAGGAATGTGGTTTTGTAGCAGTGTTGTAAAACTGAATATAGAAAGGTAATTGATGCAAAGAAATAGCATTAAATGTTATGAGAGTATGTCTGTGTGCATTTGAGAGTAAAATCCAATGCACAACAGTATTCTTTGACTGAATGTGACCTCTGGGCATATGTGTGTTTGTTCACTCTCTCTCTTCTGAAGGAAAGGCAGTTTTTCAGTGGTCTCTGACCTCTTATCCTCCACGCACAGCAGGTCTACCTCCTTATATTCCATGTCCAACATGTAAGACACCCTCTGTAGGACTCCGTGGCCACCTGTGTATGCGTGAATGTTTGTGGACAAAACCGTGGTGTTGTGACTGTAATCATTTCACACTAGCTTGTCCCTTGTAGTGATGTGTGTAGGACTGTGGACGTGTGCAGGGTTTGCTGATTCAGTCTCTGATTGGTGTTTTGATTTTGCTAGAATTTTTTCGTACTTGCACTCAAACTCTTTTTTTTTTTGTTGTTGTTGTTGTTGTATTGGTCTTAGTCTTTTTCTTTTCTTTATGTTAGCAATGACAGGCTCATCAACATGTGCTAGAACTCACTGTTGCTATTTCTTGTGCATGTACTCTGCAGTGGTCGTTTGATGCAGGGCAAGTCCCAGTCAAGTTTCTCAGTGTCCTATAAGAATATGAAGAAAAGTCCTTCACTACAGTCTTTGGATGATCTCTCCATGGACAGCTATCTACTAGAGGACTGTGACAGCTACAGCCTGCTGGACAGAGGTAAATACACAAACACCACATTTCTCTGGCAGTGGATTCATTTTAGGTTTGTCACCACAAGGTGGCGGTATTGCAGCATAAATCTTTTTGTGCAATTTTTATTCCTTTGCTGGAGTTCAATGAGGTTTTTTTTCCGTTCTTAACCAGAAAACCATTAATTTACGTTCCTTTGAATTTAAAATAAAGCTAAGTATCAGTATGTTAGTCTTAAGGAGATGTATAAGATAGTGTTCTCCAAAACCGTTACAAGATTTGCGTTTAGATGATATAAACATCCAAAACTTACAGTTTGTCACTTCAGCCTAAATGAATAATTGATATTTTGAATTTGAAGTCACCACATACTTTAGTTTCTCATCAAATCTTGTAACCAATCACATGTTCTATTGGATTTGAGATGTCCCATCACTTCAAGATGTTTCTCATTTGCTTTTCATTTAATGTGCTTGAGCTCAACCCAAGTGTATCTGTCAGCAGACCGCAATAGAGGGGCGTAACATGAAGAGGACTTACTTGTAGTAAACAGAGTGGTGGAACTATGAGGTGAATTTGTATGCAAAAACCCGGAAGCGAGTTAGCATTTTAGCAGTTCCGGTTCCCTCGTCCCAAAGTCAATGGGTTTTTTTCAATAGGATTTCAGTTAAATCGCTTAAATAAGGTCCGTGGCTAACACAAACTCAAGATACTTTCACGTTTTACTCTACGACATAAAACACATCAGTTACAGCACACTTTTGATTTTTTTAATCGGTTACGCTTCTTTAAAAAGACGTTTGCTATCAAGTTGCTAAATGGGACTACAGGCGGTGTCGGAGACATTATACGTCATCCAGCTGATCTGGTCTGGAACACAGCCCGCTTGCGTTGGGCATCTGGATCTGTCTGTTATTTAAGTATTTTCATGAGTATTTTATAGTTTGTAGTATTTGTATAATTGGGAATTCATATTGTGTGTAGATAATGTCTTCACTTATGAAGACTGTCAGTACATATTCATTTGTTGATCATTTATTTTAACTAAACGATTTTATGAAGATACTGCTTACCAGTGCAGCCTGTCTTTTTCCTGCTCTCAGTAATGCAAACGTGTGAATAAACATGTAAGAATACAAACATATTAACTGTCATTTTAACGTGATCAATAGATTTCTCGTCGGGTTTTTTTCTTCATCTGACCACATTTAACTCTGTCATAACTGCAATATTTACACTCCTCCTTAAAATGTATAGCATATGTGACTGTATAGGCTGCTTTTCGCTGTACTCGGTGACAAAAAAGAATATTGAATGTTGTTCTGTGTCCATGATGGAACTTGCAGGCATATAGACTTGTCCCTCAGGCCTCATTTCTGTCGTCTGTTACTAAGGTAAGCGGACTGTACGCACGCGAGCGATACACTTATTTAAATATGTCATATGATAATACTATGTAGGCACATTTATACATACAGTTTTAAAACTTTTACAACAACCGTAAAGCAAAACAAAAAGGCACCTAGGTCTATGTGCTTTTGCGTATTTATTTGTTTATAATATATAATATAATATAATAATATAATAAACAGAGAGAGTAAATCTTTGTCATGGACCACATTTCTAAAAATAATCTTGAAAAGTTGTCTGTAGCAGGGTGGTGCTGACGTCACAGGCGAGCACCTCGAAGTAGTCCGTTTATAGCCTAATGTTAGCTTTTCAGTTCTTGCATTTGCATTTAAGATCCAAAAGTGCTAAACGTTATATTTTCGTGTGAGGATTATCCGGCTGGACAAAGCGTGTAAGTGTAATGAACAGTGTTTGAACACAGAGCATATTATTTTTAATCTTCGAAAAGCCTATGAGAAAATCCTACAGGGAATTTATCGAGGTTTTATGCTAGCAGCCGATTAGCCTACAAGGTGACGTCATAGTTCCTCCACTCTATTAGAAGTGTAACTTGCAGTTATCAAGATCCGATTGAACCATGCGAGATGTCACAACGAGATATTGTTGGCAAGATAGCGGAAATACTTACCAGAGAACATTTAATCAAAGGTTTTTATGAGTTTTCTCCGAATGTATCCACAACTATTAATTTGATAAATAGTTATATTTATTCATTTAGCAACTCCACCATGCATCAACTTTATCCGTTTTGTCATGACAGTTAGCCTACTTGGCGTCACCCATAGATATATACACTAGATGTCGCCTACCCTGCTAGTGTCTATTAGAACGAATGCGTCAATAGAGCCGCCATTTTAGTACAGGGTAGCGCTCCTTTGAAATGAATGCGGGACCAAGGTAAAGCAGAGGACTGTGGCCATCCAAAGCCAGAGAAATACACATATACACATATATCTATGATCGGGAGTTTTCCCCAGTGGTCAGTATGCAAATATTTTTTTCAATTACGAAATATTATAATTTTACATCACTTTTCTACATTGATTGATGTGACCGCATGGGCATTTCCGACAAAGAGCATGTGTTTGTGTGCATGGAAATGCATTACCCTCCTTCCCTGTTTAATTTGATCTAATCCATGTCCTGAAACACACCCCCTCTCCTGCTTTCACTTCTCATTCTGACGGAGGGAGCGATCTGTTTGTGAATGAATCTCCGTTATGAACGACTCGTTCACTTAGCTGACAATAATACAAGTTTCTAGCACGGCAGCATCTTCTTGTCATATTTCATAACATAGTTTGCTTATTTTATTCAACAAAACTAGCATAAGTCTAGAATTTAGTGCGAGTTGGTGCTACTTTGCCTTATGGTGAATGCAGTAAGTGACTGTATTATCATCAATAACTACTTTTTAAGCACAAAAGTTCATAACATACAAAAACATAAAAAACAAAATCTTACCTATGAAATGTTCTGCCTTTGTGCTTTGTTTTCTTTGTTTGCTCGTTACTACACCCGTACACAGCGCTAAAGTCCAACATATTCACATTGGCACACTGTCTTGACTAGTGCGGTTGAATGACGTTTGTCCTAGAAGCACTGTACCAATGTGGCGGTGCTATTGACGCATGCTCAGGGTCCCTATGCGATATCTAGTGTATATATCTATGGGCGTCATCCCATGTGGTTGCAAATAACAGTACAATGGCAAGCGCGCCAAGTATGAAATCCTCAACTATGTTAATAACTGTGATGGTTGGGATAAGTGTAGACGTTAATAACTGTGATGGTTGGGTTTAGTAGATGTTAATAGCTATCATGTTTGGGTTTAGGGTTGTGATAGGTATAGACGTTAACAAGTGTGATGGTTGGGTTTAGGTGTAGAGTAGGTGTAGACGTTAATAACTGATGGGTAAAGGGCAATCTTGCCGACAACATAGTTTTGACATGTGGGTCTCCATAACTTCAAGCTACGCCTCTACTACAAGTCACACCCCTTCATGTTACGCCCCTGTCTTGCAGTCCACAGACAGACCCTACTGAGCTTGATAAAAAGGAAATGCTATTGGCTGTTTTTTAAAAAGAGGAGGAGCTACTGCCTGTCTTCATGTTTCAGTTGAAAATATGTCATACATTGAGCAGAAATGCACATTTCAAAGCACTTGATGGGATCTTTAAGTTTTATCATATTTATGTCAGGGAAAAATTATTTGCTTTATATGACTCTGTATTTGCTGTTAAACTCAACAGACATGATAATTTGCACATTTGTTTTGTTACAGATGATGTATCGATCTCTGGTTTTAAGGAGGCATTGAATGAACATATTTCCACAGAAGGCTCTGTGACTCTTGCTCAGGAGGCAGATGAAGGCCAGTCACCTGACGCCATCAGCGCTGCCTCTCAGAGCATAGACGAACCCATGAAAGACCTTGTAATAACCTCTTTTCAATCCTCCTTTTGCATCTTTTTTTGTGATCAACTTCAAATTTGTCTAAGCAGTGACCTTGAGATTTAGCAAATTGTTGATTGGTTGATAATTGTGATCTCTAATTCCGGTATTATGTGTGTTTGCAGGTGTCTGTGCTGGTTATGAAGGTTCACTCAGTCTGCTGTTCTCTGGATCTGAAGGGCGATGATACAGCTGTAGCTCTGGAGGTGGGACGGGTTCGACCCAATCAGCTCGGAAATGTCAGTTTGCGGCAGTATCTTAGCAACCGGAGCCTGGGTAAGACAGATTGACGCATTTGTTTGTGTGTGTTTGAGAGTGTGCCGTCGTTACACCTGATGAATACTCACTGTTTGCGTTTCTTCAGGTTTAGTGTCTTCTGCATCAGTCGCTCAGAGTGGTGAAGGTACTTTAAGTGTGTATCTTCATATATTTGCATAGTGTGTGTTTGTGCGCATGTTTGTGAGTGCAGACCCTGTCTGTGAGTTTGCATGAGTTGTGTGTGTTGTGTGCACTTTTTGGTTTGAACCATAGACTGTAAACAAAAAAAAAAGCTTTAGAAAAGTAAAGCTAGGGTGTCTCAACATGGCTACTGTCATCTTTGGAAGGATGATGGCTATGTCATTTGGAGCCCAGTTTTGGGCTGTAGTCATTATGAGGGGGATGTACAGTAGGGCTGCACAGTATGTCATTTCGGCATCATTATTGCAATGTACGAATATGCAATAGACACATCGCAGAATCTGCAAATTTGAGTTGTGACTATAATTAACCAGGAAATAGTTTAACAGCAATAAAAATAACTAAATTTAACCCTACTACAGTGAACAAATTTTTTTAAGGCACGTGACTATTACATTTCAAGCTAATTTAAACTATTTGTGCACAAGAAGTTATACATTTTGTAGCTTTAACAAAGGTGAATTGTGTTTTTAATCGCAATGAATAGTGTTATTTTACATCTGAACTCAATACTCTTAGAATTTCCAGAAAACCACAATGCACTGTCTATTTCATTTGTATATTTGTTTTATTGTATTCATTTATGCTTGTAATTTATTATCATTATTATACTTTATAATAAACACTATAATAAAAATGATCACAATGTAAAATTGCGAATGCTTTCCTTATAGGGTTATTTAAATCATCTTATGAAAGTACATTAATATCGCAATATGTAATGCAGAAAAACAAATTATTCCAACGTCAGTTTTTTCCAATATCGTGCAGCCCTAATGTCCGGCATCATAATCTTCCCGAAACACCTGGACATGCATAAGCATTCCATTAGTTTACATGAAAAGAGTGCGGTTTATACTGTCATTTTTACCTTCCCATTGTAAAATTATGCTAATAGGCTAAAAATAAAAGCCTTACTGGATTACTTATAATAATGTGAACATTATTAGTATTAACTATTAGCTCTAACAGTAATTCTCTTAAGTCCGGGACTCTCCAAGCCAACATCAAAGAACCGGCTGACTTGTCGCCTCGCATATTTCATGTGAACACACCAAACAGATGCCAGCTGACTAAAACCAGAATGTATGTTCTGTGTCTGCATCAGAGGATGTATTTCTCTATACCTGGAGGTGGCAGTAGTCTGTATTGTGATTTCACAAAGGGAAACTAGTGCTGCACACATACAAAGCAGTGTTTATGTAGCAATTTCACAGTAATTCTTGCTCACCACAGAGGGGTTCATTTGTGCAGATATGTATAATAACCTAATAATCCAAATTGTTTGCAGTTATTTAGGAAACGAGGCAAAATGACAGACTTTTTTTTTTGTATTCCCTTTTGACTTGATATAATTTGCTTAGTTTCGGCTCTTTAATTTTTGTTCTTACGCTCTGATTCATGGCTGAACAGCCAATCAAAGTACTCCCTTTCACTGATGTCCAATGCCGATTCTACATGCCGAATCGGGCAAATGTGGGCAAGCCTTGTACGGAACACGCCAAACAAACTAGCCTGACAGAAGCTCACCGGTGGCTGGATATTACCCAACAGCCAACCTCCCAACATTTACTTTAAAGTTATGATAGTGGTGGATTTTGTTACTCGGCCAATGTGTTGATGACTTATTAGCAGTGCTTAAAGGGCAGGTCATATGGGTTTTCAATGTACACAGTCTGCAGAGTCATTTATCAAAAGGTGCATGATAAGTATAGTTATCATCCTCCAAAAGAAAGAGTCGACTCTGAATCACCTTAATGAGTCGTTTTAGAATTGAATCTTTTGCTTGCTTCCTGTGTATGTCAACATAATCAAGCTTACTTATTTGCATAAAATATGAGTGTTTGATTTCAGACCTGTTTCAGACACAGAATAGATACACAAATACCAGTCAAAACAGACTTGACCAGCTGACCAATCAGAGCAGAGCTGGCTTATTGAAGGGAGGGGTTTACAGACTTTACAGTTTACAGCATCTAATTGATTTAAATGAACCATATCGAAATCATTGCAAAATCATTCTAATATTGAGTACATATTCTGAGAAAATCACACTGTTCTCTGATCTTTGATGTATTTAAACATGTTGTAAGGGATTTCAACACAATATTAGATCATTTTAAAATACCAGGTGACCTGCTCTTAAATTTGTCATTTTCTAATACTCAGCTACTTTCATATCAATACCTAATATTTAATAACATTATAACCATATGCTAAAACACAACATGCTTTCAGTGCTACATGAAGCTTTCTGAGAAGTTTCTGTAATTGTTCAGTTTTTGATGCAGTATGGTAGGTTTGTGTGATGCTGTGTGAATTGTAATGAAGCACTTTTCTCGCTCTTTGTTTGCATCTCTTTGTTTTGGTCTGTCTGTTTCTCTCTCTCTCTCTCTGGTTTTGTGTTGTCGTTTCTCTTCTGTCACAGACCACTGGGTTCTGCAGTACCAGAACTGCTGGTTCAGGAGACTTCGTACACACATAAACACACACAAACACACTCTCATCTATCTGGGCTGTTTCAGAGCCCTGCCTCTTTCCTCTCCAAGGATTAATCTTCAGGCTTTTCTATGCTCAGTTTCTCTTGACTGATTCTGCTGGCCTCTGTTTTTCAGCCTGTTTCTCTGTATCTTTCTCTCACCTGCTCCCATGGTCTCTATTCCCAGTTATTCTCACTCATTCACTTTCCTCTTGCAGTGGTTTTTTGCTGTATTTCTGTATCTCCTCTCGGGAGGGAAAGTGCTGCACTTGCTTGTTTTATTCACTACTTGTAAAGAATTCATCAAGAATATCAGAACAGAATATCAGAAACAGCAGTGAATGGATGAGTTCTTCTCTTTGTTTAACGTCTTTTGCAACTGCTGTTTGCAAAAAGCATTTTGAAGAAACATATATGGATTTGGGTGGTGTTTTAATGTAAAGTGATTAACACTTGTGTGTTCAGAGTACACTTTATCAGTTATTGCTTTCCCTGGGATTTCTTAATCAAAGTTTGTGCTAATTTTTTTTTCCTCAAAGGTGTTTTTACTGAACATGTTTAACACGAAACATGCAGTACAAATAGCTTTTTTAGACAACAAACAAACAAAACCTTTCTCACACATACTGTATACATTTTGGTTCTATAAAAATATATTAATAATATTAAGATAAAATAAAAATAAATAGTAATATGAAGTAAAAGATATTGTACTTTTATATGTGTAAAAGAAAAGAAAACAAAACAAAAGGAAAAAAATATTTAAAAAAATGATCATAAGCAAAAGTTCTACTTTTCTAAAATAACCGAAGGGTCCATCTTTTTTTGTGATGAAAAATCAAGTAAGAAAAAACATATCAGTACAACTTTTTACAGAATATCATATTTTTTTGTAAGGTCAAGTGGTGTAAAAGTTCCATTAGACATTGCTTAAAGCAGGGGTGTCCAAACTCGATCCTGGAGGGCCGGTGTCCTGCAGATTTTAGCTCCAACTTGCCTCAACACACCTGCAAGGATGGTTTTAGAAAACCTAATAAGAGCTTGATTAGTTAGCCCAGGTGTATCTCATTGGGCTTGGAACTAAACATTGCAGGACACCGGCCCTCCAGGACCGAGTTTGGACACCCCTAGCTTAAAGAGGAAATTTTTCCTTTCATTTGAGCAATATTAACCTAGCCAAAAGCGTTGAGCTATTTTTCTAATGTTTTTTATTCACGTTTTAATTTATTGCTGATTTGTCTTTTTTATTTATTTATTTATTTTTAAATATGTCTGTTTTTTTTTTCTTTATTAATATTGCTTGAAATAAAATGCTATTATAGAAATGTTCAAATTAAATATAGAAATGAAAAATATAGAAATGTTTTTTTTTGTAAACAGTATTAAATACTGGTAAACCGTATGCATGATCATTGATGCATTGATGCAATGATCATTCATGCATTACTTAAGTATCTGTATATTGTAGATATAGAGATATACAAGGCCAAATAATTAAGTTTTAGACATATTTTCCTTGTTAACTCATGTACATAGCTAATGTTAACAAATTAAACCTTATTTTAAAGTCTTGCTATTAAATTTAGTTTTAAATTTAAACATAAATATTGTAAGGCAAGGCAAGGCAAGTTTGTTTTTATAGCACATTTTATACACAATGGTAATTCAAAGTGCTTTACATAAACAAGAATAAAAGACACAAGAAAATAATTAAAAGAATTTAAAATGATTAAGATAGATTAAGATTAAGACAGATTATAACATGTTAATACAGGTTATAAAGGAATGAAAAAGAAAAGAAAGACATAATAGTGTGATCTGTCAGACGTAGCACAGTGGCCATTTAGTAAAGGCACAGCTAAACGGATGTGTTTTATGTCTTGATTTGAATGTGCCTAATGTTGGAGCACATCTGATCATTTCTGTAAGCTGATTCCAACAGCAGGGGGTGCTGTAGCTGAAGGCCCATTTACCCTGCTTTGAATAAACTCTTGGAATTTCTCATTTACTTGATTCTAAAGATCTGAATGATCAGTAAGCATATCTGTAACATATTGAGCTTCTAGGCCATTTACTGATGTATAGACTAGTAATAATTGTATACTAATAAATATAAAAAAGCTAATAAAATATATACATACATAAATAATCAACAGTTAAAATATGATTAAATTAAATGTATTCAACAAATAAATTTCTATCAAAAGAATGTGCCACTGTGAACCATGGTATTATGTTTTTAGACCTATATCATCCTTGAAGCATTTTAGAGAACTGCATATATACAGTACCACTATAGATGTACTTGAGTATAGATGTACTTGATTAGTATCACTTGCTACAATCATCTCAACAAAAGTACAATCAGTACTTTTTGTAAGGTGCCTCTCGGTCCCCTGTTCCTGTCCTAACATTTTCTCCCACTCTCATATCTCTTATTTAACTTCTCTGCTGAATGAGCATCTGCACTATTTTCTCTATTCTGGGCAGAGGAGGTGAGGATGTTAATGCAGTCTCAGTTTCAGAGCTTGACGCTTCTCCAAAGAAAGTACATGCATTCGGAGAAGTATAGGCTCCTCTGGGATGCTGAACTGCACCGCACCGATATCATTTGATGTCTCCTTTCCGCCCTCTGCCGTAGGAAATTTCAATGAATTTCAATGAGATTTCTATTCATTACCGCAGGCATTGTTGCGCTGACATTTTGGATTCAATGCATAATTTAAATGCAGCGTTTCGATGTTTTGGATTTGTCTATTTTTAGACCACTGGCTGTCTCTCGTGTCCTGCTTCTCCGTCTGGTTCCACAGCCTGTGCGTCAGGCCACACACTTCCACTCATTAGTGATCCATTGCTTTCCTGCATGACTGTGTTCACATTCATGTGTTCTTTTAGCTCCAAGGCTTACTGCATTGCATGGAAGAATGCGGAGTTGGTGATGTTTTCATCATGTGGACATTCCTTATTGTGTGTGTTCAGTAATCGTATCTATGAGATATTAAGAGCTGTTCATTCTGGAAGGGACAAAGAGACCTGTAATTATTTATTTACAGCGAGAGCAACAGGAAATAGTTGAGATGAGTTATGTAATTAATGATGTGTATCTACCTAAAAATTTCATCAAGTTCACCCAGTATGCTTGTTCCTTGAGAATTTATAATTGTCAGATTTCTCATCTTATTGGGATTAGTTCATCCAAAAAATAAAATTCTATTATTAATTACTCACGCTCATGTTGTTTCAATGCAATCTTTCAATTGTTCATCATTGGAACATAAATTAAGACATTTTAGATGAAATCCGGGAGCTCTCTAAACCTCCATTAAAAAGAGATTAAAAGTCCGTAAAGGTACCAAAAACATTTTCAAAACATTCCACATGACTGGTTCAACTGTAATCATACAAAACTCCAAGAACAATTTTGTGAGAAAAAAAAATCTTTGTTTGCCTTTGTCTTACTGTAAAAGAAAGACAAAACTGAACAAAGTCATATTCACAGTTTTTGGCCACACAAAGTTGTTTATGGAGCTTCATATGATTACAGTTGAACCACTGAAGTAACATGGGGTGTTTTGACAATGTTTTTGTGGTACCTTTTTGGATTTTTAAAGTCTTGGGACACTTTCTGTGTATAGAGGTTGAAAGAGCTCTCAAATTTCATCTAATATATATATTAATTTGTGTTCGGAAGATGAATGCAGGTCTTAGGGGATTGAATCAGCGTAAGGGTGAGTAAATAATAACAAAATGATGTTTGGTCTGTCATATAATTCTGTGTTCTGTCTAATTATTTATGTGTCATTGATTGTACATAATGCCGAGCGAAAACTGTGGTCATTATGTGAACTGCAGTCTGTAACTTAGTGCTTTTTCTTTTACTTGTGCATACGTAATGTACAGTGCTCAGCATAATGGATTGTGGTGCAATGTATTTTGGTGCATTTAAACAAAACAGTTTATGAAACGGATATTAAAATAATATTTTAGTCACCAAACATATTTAGAAATTGAAAGATAATACAATTAAATTCAAGCAAAATATTGGAAAAAAAAAAGGAAATTACAGCCTTCAAAATTTAACAAAATTTCTCTTGATTTTTCCTCTTTTTTTAAATTTGTATTTAATATTTTTCTATAACATATAAATTTGTGTGTACTAGTTTTTGGACCGTTATTGTAAGTTATTTCGTTAGATAAGCTCCAGATTTGGCTTCAGTACTGACTAATCTAATGTATATCCACAAGTATAATATTGTATAGCTTCCTATTAAAAATATGAATTTAAAAGAGAGATTTGTGAGGGGTGTACTTATATATGCTAAGCACTGTATAAGGCACATAATGTAATACAAGACCCTGATATACTCACAGAATTGTTGGAAGTTGGAAAGACCCCTCAAATCAATATACTTCCCTTTTAGAAACAAAAATAAAATCACAGCGGTGAGAAAACAGCAGTTAAGAAAGCATTTGATCATAGTGATATAGATGTATTTATACAATCTTTGCCTGAAAGCTGCTTGCTAGGAACATTTGTTTGTTTAGTTTGTGTACAATTTTCATTAGTGTGCTAATGCTGTATT